>MU228140.1:1120563-1179877 GCA_018584345.1 Thuja plicata
TATATCATACTCATTCGGCTCCCAAATACATCACAAAACATGATCAAATCTTATCCAAAAGTCAAATACAAATTTGGTGATCATACATTACCACAATTAGAGAAAGAACCAATACAAATCATACTCAGCACGTTTGGATTCCATGTTACACTCCTCCAATCATTGTGATTGTTCAACTTCTCTATCTCACTACTACATTGTCTTCACATGACTTCAATCATCTGTAAATTTCATCTATGAACTCCAAAACTCAAGAGACCTTAAGTGAAGTTCAAACATATCCAAAAATACCTTCCTCTAATGTCACATGACATAGTTCATCATATATAGTTCTTGCTGCCCAAAACTGTACTCATGTACTCAGTAAACTGCTTCATGGACTTAGTCATTTTTACAAAACCTAACACCAAAACTATGTTCCACTCCAAGCGACCATACATAACGGTAGTGTTTCCATAAATGAAAACCCCTATACACTCCTGGATGAGCCACTTGCCAAAAATCTCTCCCTTTGGCATTGATGGCAACACTTAATGAAAAATGATTAAGTGCTCAATACCAAAATAATGACTAAGTAGATACTCTACTTTATATGCATATTATTTCTTCTATATCTCCTCTACTACTCCCAAATTATCTTCTCTATCTTTCCTCTATATATTTTTCATATCTACTACTCCCCATTTGACATCAATGGCAAAGGTGTACACAAAAATGTAGTATATATAGAAAAATTGTACAGCTTGCTCACCAAAACTTTCAAACCATGTGAAGTGCATCTTGGAAATCGCTTTCCAAAATCTTTGCCTCTACAGTCCAAGTATTTACCAAAATCTAACCCACATGGATCTATCCATTTAGTGCAAATGATTATGTATATGCTCCCTTCAACTCATTAGGCATGTTTTATGTAAGGGCCTTTGTTGTTTTCTCCATGTCAGAAAGGTGTATCTCAAGAATTGATAGCTTAGGAGTGATCAAAATCTTCAGCACACCAAATCTTCCCATAATTCTCCCTTTCTCTATTTCCAACACACTTATCTTATCCAGCAGTTTGTATACTTCCTTTTCTAGCTCTAAAATAGTGTGTGAGGGGGTCTCACAAGTGTGTACCACCTTGTCTAGTGTCTTCATGTCATGTGCAATAATATCCTCAATGTTCTGAAGGTGTCTGATAGGATTTATACAATAACTATATAACCTCCTTCCATGTGCCACAAAAGCCTTCACTTCAAAAATAGTATTGCCCAGTATGCCCAAGTCACATGCAATAGACTTGCATACTTCCTCTAGCCTCTTCGTCAAATAATTTTGCTCAGATTTGACCTCAGTGATCTTCTCCAAAGACTCATAGTGACTATCAAAATCATCTAATGCCTTGTTTAATTTCTCTGTAGTTTCCTTTCCTCAGAAAGTAAAAGGTATAGGTAGGATTTTGTTGATATTATCAACTTCTCTTTCCAACACCCTTGACTTCTTCTCATTTTTCTACTCCAATCTCTCTTTTTCTTTAGCAAATGCTATGTAGGATAGCTTCATTAACTCATCTTCGTCCATTCTCTCCACATTAGTATTCAATGTTCTGTGTCCACTTGCCAACAATTAGGTTGAAGAAATAGGTGTAATTTTTTCTTGTTTTACTTTAGCCTTATTCTCAAGTTCCTTCTTAGCCTCACCAATGCCCAATTGATGTCCACTTTAAGAGGTCTCTTCCTCAGTAGGTTTCTTTGTATCTTTTTCATCATTTCTATCAATATTAGGTACAATATCAGTATTCCCTTCAAAAGGGTCATTAGTATCCACTAAGGTGTCCAAAGTCATAGGCACATCAACAAAAAGGAAATTAGGTTGCTTTACTATACTAAAAAACTAACTATCATCTTCTACATCCTTAGGTGAATCAATGTTGATTACTGTAGGCTTGGAGGGTTGTCCCCTTAGGATAGTTTTAGGCTTAGTAGCCTTAAGTTTAGGAGGTGAAGACTTCTCAGGTTCATTTTCCTTTAGGATATTGTCAATGGCCTTGTGGGTATCCTTACTAACCTCATCATACTTCCTTCCCATTATATTTATCAATCTTGATTTAGTTCTTAACAATGGTTGTATTTCTTTCATAATTATTTTGTGTTCATCATAAGATATGACTGGTAGCATGTCATCAATTTATTTCACTCTAATTTGTTCATCCTCAGTTAGTGCTAACTATTTCCTAATCTCTAATTTATCAAATAGCTCCTTCGGGATACTACCTTCCATTTCAATTAGGTTCTTCTTAAATGAAAACATATGATTTATGAAAAATTATTCAATCTGAGTCTTATCTTTTTCATCATACCTGTCATAGTATTTAGGTAGCTAATTGAGTTTTCCCTAATCTATGATTCTCTTTGCTAGTATCTTTAGATATGGTTTTCATAGTTGTCTAGTCTATTTTTTCTTCTCTTCTAACTTCTTTACTTCAACTTCCTTTTCTTCTTCTTTGTTCTTGTGTACTTCAATTTTCTATCTTTTTGGTGGTGAATTCTATTTGGAGGACCTTGTCCTTTTCACAGGGGTCTCTATTGCTTCCAATATCTATGATGTATTCATAGGCACTTCTACCATAGTAGGGGTAGACTAGAAGTCTTCTCATTTTCTGGAGGTGGAAGAGTTGCAGGGGCAGAGCTCGCCACTCTAGATGCACTTCCATTCATCTTCCTCCTTATTTCCTCCATCTCTTCTTTAGTAATACCAGCCATTTCTGCTAGATCATCTACAACATTCTCAATTTTCCTTCTCCTAGTTGTTCTTATATGTTCCTCTCTAATCTTAGAATATTTTTCTTCATAAGTACCCCATCTCTCTTCTGATGGATCAATCTCTGAAGATAATATATGCTCAACTTGCATTGTTAAGATCTTTGAACTAACCTCATACCCCATAGGGTAACACCATTTTACTCTAGGTTCCACTGCCTCAAAGCAAACACAATCAGTTTCAACCATGAAACAAATTGTATCCTTGTATTTCTCTACCATTTCATCTGGTATCCTCTTTCTTTCTTTCTTTTGTCTCTGCAAGATTTTGATCACACCGAATAATTCTCCATCTACCCAATCATTTTTTTGTCTCCTATAGCTATTTGATAATTATAATCCAGTAGGTTCATTGTCAGAGCATGCTCTTGGGTGCATACCAAGGAATTTATGCACAATGTGTATATACATATGTATCAACAATGATCCAAATTTGAATGTCTTGGATTTGTCTCTCTTAATCTACCTTACATAATCCATGAATTATTGTGTTAGAACTTTGCAAAGGTTATACTTCACTTTATCCTTCACCATATTATACGTCATCATTATAACACCAGTAGATACTAAATTTGGTTGGATTCCATAACGAAGTTTTTCTCCCAATATCATTGCAACTAGTCTAACATTTTGCTGGAAGATGTTGGCCACTGTCATCGCTCGCTTATCCCATTTAGAATGGGTTAGGGTTTCCACTTGTTTCTTGGTATTCTTCACTGCTATAGGGATGAATCAAGAGTTATCTAGACCAGTAATGTCATGGATCAACTCACTGCAAATATTTATAGGCTTCTCACCAAACCAAGTGAATTGGTCATGTACTCTACTCAACACGATCTTGAACTATTCTTCTTCATTAAAATCATACATTTCTTCCATTTTCATCACACTGAGATTCTCAAGATAAGAGAACTCATGCTTCCACTTTCCATCCTCTTTAATCATGTCTTTCATTTCCTTTTAGATCTCAAAGTCTCCCAGAGAATCATACTTGCAGTGGATATATGCCCTACTATCCTCGATGTGTATAAATCCATAGGGCATTTGAGAAAATGCACCTTCAGGGTCATCCTTAATTTATTTGCAAGGATCCCTCTTGACTTTGTATCTAGGCCTCTCATTTACATCAAAAATCATAGGAGTATCCATATTCAAATGCTTGCAAGTAATCTAAATATTTTTTGTTCGTTGAATCTATGAATTCATGCTTCAATCAATTGTAAATTCCCTAGCTTCTTTAGTCCTTCTTGCTCAAATCATTGCTCTTCTTCAACTTTTCTCTTTGAATAGTGATTAGATAAGTTCTTTTGATTACCCTTATACTTTGTTGTGAAAAGAATGACACGGTTCCTAATAAACTCAACTCTGCAATGATCCAGTCGATCATCAACCTGGAAATCACAAGATATACTGTGTATAGCTTGTGTGATCTCAGATAGGTGCTTCATATCAATCATAATACTCTCCATAAGATCACAAAATCTTATTCTACATAAACAGGGGTTGGATGGTTTTCTGTGTATTTCTCCAAAGCCCCCCCTAAGGTCATGCTTGGCCATCTAGGTCAATGTAACAACATTAGGTGAAGGTTCTATAGCAACTACTAAATATCCCTGAACCTTAGGCTCACTTGGATCCTTCATTTTCCAAACTTTACCACTTTCTTTCACAAATTGATTGTCAAAATCTTCCATGTATTCTGTCATACTTTAGATCCATTATACCTAAAAAACTTTGCTATATGTCTGTGATTGTTACATTTGTAGCATGTAGGAAATGATATGTTCTGATTAATCTACAACTTGCAATAATTTTTTATGTGCCCAAAGTTATTGCACTTGTAACATGTGATCTTAGCTATTGTTTCTTCTCTAATGTAATCTTTCTTAGTGTAGGAATGATCAGGCTTCCTGCATTATGTCTTCTTGTATCCATATTCATATAAATTGAAACAATAAATAGAAAAGGGTTTGTAAGGAATTTTACCTCTGCAATCTCTCTTCATGTGACCATCTTTGTTTCATCCAAAGCTTCTACCTCAAAAAGGTCTAATATTCTTTCTAGGCTCTTCTTGTATAGGTCTTTCTTCATCTATCTTTTCTTCATATTTTTCTTCCTCGGATTTAGAACATTCAGCTTCATTTAAGCCAACTCCTATCATGTCTCCTTTAGGTTTTTGTCTCTCTTTGTTCATCAATCTTATCATTGATCATATGAATTTTTTTAATGTGTTTCTTAGCCTCAACAAGTTCTCCTTTTATAATTTGATTGTATTTTTCTAATTCATGGTCCTTGGTTCTGTAGTCATCAAGTTCAATCTACATCTTTCCCATATGAAAATTTACATTCTTTAGGATTTCTTTAATTTTGGTTCTTTCATCTTTTTTATTTTTGAATTTCTTTAGCCATCTGAATAGAAGTAGTTTCTTGTTCCTGCTTCAATGCATTTTTTTATTGTTCAAGTTCTTTGACATTATTTCATGAATCATTATCTGAATCCTCTTTTATCTTTTCCATAAGATCTTGTCTTTGATTTTTGGAAAGTTCAAGTTGTTCCTTGAGTTTCTTGATGAAACATTCTGTGCTTCTCAATTTGAATTTCAAGTCACCATTTTCAACTTTAGCCTTATCAAGGTCTTCTAGTGTTGCTTCAAAGTTCTCTTCCAAACTATCAGACTTCATCTTGATCTCCCTTAAGATGTTAGGATTTCTCTCCAAGGGCCAAAAGCTATTATACCAATTGTTAGGATTAAGTAATACTGAGAGGTGGGGTGAAACAGTATTACAACACTTTAAAAATAAACTTAGCAATTTCCATCTTAACCAAATAATTATAGAAATGAAAAGAACATAAATACAAAATACACAACTCATAACACCATGATTTTGTTCATGAGGAAACCCTGACCAAGGGAAAACCCCAGTGGGCATGATACCCACAAATATGTGCTAAAATTATTGTGTCCTTGTTAGGATTTGAGTATTACATTAGTAAATTTTCCTATTAAAGGAAAACAAAACCCTATTAGGGGTATACACTGAGCACACTGCTCTTACAATCAGAAATTTTTCTTTGTTATAATGCTTTATCAAAATGAAATTATACAAGAATTTGTTATGCTTAAGTAGTTATAGTTGTAGCTTTCATCACCTTGTATATGATTCTAACATCACAATGCATCCATTCATCTGATCATACATTATCCATTCTTCGCTTCTCAAAACCTTTCCATATATATACTTTATCTCATACTTAGTCAGCTCCCAAATACATCACAAAACGTGATCAAATCTTATCCAAAAATTAAATATAAAGTCGGAGATCATACATTACCAAAATTAGGGTAAGACCCAACCCAAATCCAACTTAGCATGATTTGATTCCATGTTACACTCATTCAATCACCATGGTTGTTAAACTATTCTTTCTCGCTACTACACTATCTTCGCATAACTTCAATCATCTGTAACTTTCAACTCTGAACTCCAAAAATCAAGCAACCTTAAATGAAGGTCTACCATATCAAAAAATACCTTCCTTTAAGCTTGCATGACATATTTCATCATATATATTTCTTTCTTCCCAAAACTGTACTCCTGCACTTAGTAAACTGCTTCCTAAACTTAGTCATTTTTACAAAATCTTAACACCAAAACTATGTTCCACTCCAAGCGACCATACACAACTATAGTGTTGTCATAAATGAAAACCCCTATACACTCCTAAATGATCCACTTTCCAAAAATATGTGTACAAGGATGATCCTTGATCTTATATCTAAGTTCGCTTGAGTTTATGTTTTTGTTTGTTTGAGTTACAACGGTTTTGGTGAAGACTGTTTGCAGAACAATGATAGAGAATTGTGACAAAGTTAGTCTCTGATTTTTGTGGATAACTTGAGTGTGAGCATAGTTCATGTTATGCAAGATTAGGGAAGGTCATGAGACATGTTGAGGAATTTTTATTATGATTCTTGCATCACAAAACTCTTGGTGACGTCAGTTGTGGCATGTGTTCTGGAGAAGACCTATTTGGTGCCGACTTCAGAGATGTAGCATGTATTATGGATAACAAGCATGGATTGTGGATCTTGGATTATATTTGATGATTTATAATTGATGTTTACTTTTTCAAGGTATTGTGTGTATCTTAGTAAGGGGTTATGTAATTATTTATACATTGGGGAAGTCTTAATTGCCCAACCTAATTGCTTATTGTAAACTTGTATAAAGGAGAGTTGTTCTCTTGATTAGAAAAGTGGATAGTGAAGTATGGAAGATATGAGCTTGTATTTAAGAAGTCTATTGGATGTAGAGATGAGATTGTGATTAATGAACTTCATTGGAACTATTTAAGCAAAGTTTTTTATATCAGTCAGTTCACTGGATATTATATCTTTGTATATATGTATCTCGGACAGTGAGTCTTGAAGGTGAATTTAACCTTGTTTAGGAAGTGAGCCTATTGTTTCTCTTGACTCCTAATAGGGTATGCCCTTTAATAGGGACTGTGTAATGTATGTAATAATTAGATCCTAACAAAGCTAAATATCCTAACATGGATACTATACTTTCAGTGCATTATTTGTGGGTGCTAATTCCAACTATGGTTTTTCCCTTAACAAGGTTTCCTTGATAACAAATGATTGTGTTATGGTGTTGTTAATGTGTTCATAATTGCATTTATCTTTTGATTGTTAAAGGTTAAAATTTTATAATATTTGTCATACAACTGATTCACCCCCCCCCCCCCTTCTCAATTGTACTGGTGGACTATTATTTCTAACATCACCTCCCAAGCAAGCATGTACAATAGTACAACAACAATTAGCTTTCAAGAGCATGATTGAAAACCCCTCCAAGCTATGGCATCTCAGGTATGGACACTTAGGCCATGCTGGTTTAAGTTTTTTATCCAAGAAAGGAATGGTTGATAGTTTTAGAAGTATAGTAGAGTCTAGTAGCAAGTGTGAGGCTTACATTTTGGGTAAGCAACATTGGTTTTCCTTTAAAGTAAGAAACTCTAGAAGGAAAAGAGCACCATTGGATATTTTTCATATTGATTTAGTTGGCCCTATGAGAACCACTTCCATTGGGGGGAGTGTGTATTTTATGACCTTTATTGATAATTTCAGCCATAGAAGATGGGTTTATTTTTTGAAGCATAAATCTGAATAATTTGATAAGTTTTGTTGTTTAAAGCCCAAGATTAAAAAAAATGTGGACACAATATAAAATTCCTAAGGATAGATAGATGGGGTGAGTATACCTCTATCTATTTGTTTAATGTTTGTAGGAAATATGACATAAAGAAGGATCTAACAACCAGTTATACTCCATAGAAAAATTGAGTGACTAAGAGGAAGAATAGGGCCATCAGTTAGATGGAAAGGGCCATGCTAAAACAAAAGAGAATCCCAAATGAATATTGGGGAGAGATCATAGCAATAAATATATATTCAATAAATATAATTCCAACAAAGGTGGTCTACGACAAGGATCCTCTTGAAGCACGAGCAAAACATAGATGGACGCTTGAATAGTTGAGAGTGTTTGGGTGTGTAGCATATGCACACGTGCCAAAGGGGAATATGAAAAAGATGGATGAAAAGGGTGTTAAGTGCATCTTCACATGATATAGTCTTGAATCCAAGGCATATAGGTTCTATAACCTAGTCACGAAGAATATCATTATAAGTAGAGATATGGAGTTCATTAAGACTGAGTCATGGGATTTCTCGGTGGACACATCTTCAAGAATTTCAAGTAAAGTGACTTTTTGAATATTTTGAGTATGATGATCAACAAGATAATGTAGGATCAGATACAAATAACTACTAATAGCTCCTGGCAGCTTCTAATAGAAATAGGCAAAAAGGAAAGCAGCCACAGACATCCAAAGAATTAGCTCCTGGCAACTCCTAATCGGTACACACAGAGCTTAAGAAATATCTAAATGACTCCTAATTGGGATTCAATAGAAGATAAATATTAGTAGTGATATTTCATACCCCACTCTCACCTCATTGATTTCAAGAAAGACCAAGAGCCTACGGGAGATCTACCAAAATTAAAGGTATGATGAAGATTTTGATGAAAATATTAATTTTGTATTATTTTCTCATAGTGATCTAATTTATTTAGAGGATGTTGAGAAAGAGGAGATGAGGAGATATATTCAATAGAAATAAATAGGACATGGGAGCTAACTGATTTTCCTCCCAACAAGCAAGTTATTGATGTTAAATGGGTCTATAAGACCAAGAGAAATGTTGAAGTAAAAATAGATAGGCATAAAGATTGTTTGGTTGTGAAGGGGTACAAATAGTAGTTTGGGAGAGACTATGATGAGACATTTTCCTTTGTTGCAAGAATGAAAACCGTGTTGGCAATCATAGAAATTGCAGCCCAACACAAATGGAAGATATTTTAAATCGACGTGAAGTCCACCTTCTTGAATGGAGAGTAGATTTGGATTAGGATTGATCTTGTGTGTTGGCTCGGGACAAAGAGGGAGTGTTGGAATTTAAAAATATTTTTTTTTTCCTTGAGCCTCCTATTGTTAACACCTAATGTTTAAGAGATTGGCTTAAAGGGTAGGATCCTTTGAATCTCATTGGCTGATTTTCTTATAGCAGTTATATCCCATAGCAAGTCTTTCAATTGAGTCACCATGCTTGGGGTACTAGTGTTCATGCTAGGTGTTCCATTGTGTAGTGTCTTAGTACATTGTGCACATAAGAGCAGAATGTGGCATGTCCAACCTCACTTTCATATCACAAAAAATAAATTCATCCATTTTTTGTCTATTGATGTCTTAGGTGAAATAAGTATGTATTACAACATAAATAAGGTGAATTTACTATAGGAAATTTAGGAAAAGGAAATAAAAATGAGAAATAGGGGAAAGCAACGAGATGGTCCTAAAATGGTTATATGATGCAATAAGGAAATTGTAAAATATGTAATTTTCAAGTTTTAAAAAAATATTCTCCTAGGATGATGGTGCAATGCAAATGTTATGATAAAGTATCTTTTATAATTAGATTTTTTATCGACTTATTATATTTTTTTCTTCTTCTTGATTAATCTTGGATGATTCTTTTTAAATTGGGGTTAGTACTTAATTGCACCACCCTAACATGAAATTTGAAATAACTTGCACTATCATTTATTTCATAATGATTAACTTGGGGGGGAACATTTATCCAAACTAAATATTGTTTGGATTTAATGCTCCAATAGTTAGAATAGGAATTAACTACTTGATTGGTAGATCTGTTTGAGTTAGTTATCAGTAGTCTCTAGTAACTATCAATCAATTCTGGTTAGTTTTTAAGCATATCTAGATTTTTATCATCTCTATAGGATCTTGTTAAATTCATTTGAACTTTTATATTCACATTCTCCTGTAATAAGCTATGAGTTTGATATTTTGTTATGTTGTAAGAAGCTATCAACAAGATTAGGCCTAGAAAAAAACCACCATATATTGACGTTGATGATGATTTCATTGAGGATGGGGTACGTGTTCTAGTTTGAAGAGGCCAACACTTTGTAGACAAGGATGCAGTAGAAGATAGTTTGAATTTCAGTAGTCAAAGCACATTCAGAAGTGCTTGTGGATTAGAGAGACTATACCTCATTGGGATTATGCGACATACATGTGAGGATTGGTGTCCAATATTTCAAGGGAGATCCGAAATCTATAATTCTAGAATTATACCACTATAAGGGTCATGAGACACTTCATTTTAAAATGGTGTCCAATGATGTTAGGAACTTGGATGATAGTTTCATAATTGTACCTACAGTTGGGGAGCAACTTGGAGAATTCTTACTAATTCAAGATTTTTTTCAAAGATCAACCTTTACATAATGTATTTTATGTTGTATGTGTATTTAATGTTGTAGCATTAAGAGGGGGTCTTAGAATTTAATGCTCCAACAAGTAGAGTCAGAATAGGAAGTAAATTGTCAATAGTCTCTAGTATATTGTCAATTTGTTCTTGTTTGTTGTCAATCATATCTAGTTTGTTTTCATTTCTATTAGCATAATTTTAGGATCTTATTGATGTCACTTAAACCTATATATTCGTATTCTCATATGATGAATAATAAGTTATGATTTTGATGTTTTATTTTTTTATTTTATTCTATATTTTTCGCACATCTATCACACTTTTAATTTAAAAAAATCAAATACAAAGGTTTGGAGTTCATATCCATGAGTGCAAAAATTCAACCTAGAATAATTGTGCATCGATGGTTCTAAACTAGGGTGATAAATGATCAAATATGGAGACTTAATCTAGATGCTAGAGATAATTGATGATACCTAGACATGTTAAGATAGGATTATTTGTCAACATCCATTCAAAACATGTCATCTTGCACACGATTCAATACATCATGGATAAATTAATTGTTGTGGGTCCAAATCATAATAGAAAAGACATTAGTGTCTAAATTTAAGCACTACATCTTTCCCCCACTTTGATTTGCTTGTGAACCACAATGAAAATGCAAGTCAACATCAAATCAAGTAGTCTGCCCGACAATGAAGTATTTCCAAAACATTGAAAAAGATATATATCTACTTTCTTAAATTATTGAATGAGCATAACTATTCAAAACATGACATCTTGCACACTATTCAATACGTCAAGGATAACTTAATTGTAGTGGGTCCAAAACATGACATCTTGCACACTATTCAATACATCAAGGATAACGAAATTGTTGTGGGTGCAAAACACAGTAGAAAAATGCAGTAATATTTGATTTTCAACACAACTTGTCCCCACTTTGACTTACATGTGAGCCACAATAAAATTGCAAGTTAAATTTAAATCAAATAGTTAACATATAGATCATTCTTGAATTTTCTTGTAATCAGCACCCTATCAAAAACTTTCTAGCTCAAAGAAAAAAGTTTCAATGAATAGTATCTATAAGACATTTAAATATAAGCATAATCACAACTCGCTAAAATCTTGTAATGAGCGCTCTATCAAAAAATTTTAAGCTCAAGGGAAAAAGTTTCAATAAATAGTATATATAAGACATTTAAATATAATAATAATCACAATTCATCCTAATCAGTATCAATAGCTCAAAACTAAGATGTCATCTCTTAGACTAAAAGTATCTATTCTACTAAAATCATCTCATACACAATCTCATCCTAATCTCTTATTTATTACCAATTAGAAAGTTTGAACTTTGAAGAATTATATATAGTACCTTCCCATACTTAACCTGCTAAAAACTTTATTTAAAAACAATAAAAATATTGAAGAAAGATATTTAAAAGAATGGAAAGTAATATCACTTTGACAAAACAAAACAATAATTGATTGGGATGAGACGAGGTATTTTAAAGTTCTACGACAATCATCCATTATAGAGATTCTTTCTGGACTTTGACGTTACGGAGCGTGCTTCCCACACAATCCAACCCCGCCAAGACTTCATTTCCACCGCCCATTCGATTATCACCGTCCTATTTCAATGGTCAGATTCCTCCTCCGCCTTCTATAAATCACAACCACAGACTACCCATCTCAACATATCAACTCATTTCTGCTCTTTTATTCATATTCACACAACAACCTCCTTTGTTTAATTTTCTTCTTTCCAACATGTCTTCTACCTGTGATAACTGCAGCTGTGCTGATAAAAGCCAGTGCACGTAAGCCTCTAACTCCATTCTCTTCTTCAGCTTTCTATTCTATTTCCATAGTTTTTTTTGTAGTTTGTTTCTCACAGTAGATTAATAATGAGTTATCTTGCCTTGGTGTTTTTGAAGTTATTTTTTAATTGGAGTTTGATAATTCTGATGTTGGGTATGATGATATTGATGGCAGAAAGAAGCGCAACAGCTTTGGTGTGGAGATTGTTGAGAAAAACTACAACGTGAGGTGGGCTTTTCTTGTATTTTTATGTGTATAGTTATAAATATCAGCTATAATGTTTAGATTTGATTATCATGGTATGAATGTTTTGTGTGGTGTTCAGCTTTGAAATGGAGATGGGTGAGAACGACTGCAAATGTGGGGCGTCGTGCACTTGCACTGGCTGCACCTGCCACTCTGCCTGATCATCCATTGTGATTAATTACATGATATTTAGTATACATCTCTCTTATTCTCCACATTCCCACAGCAAGATCAATTAACACCAAGTTGATCTTGCTTTTGGGTTATCTATATATTAGTTTTATGTGTGCTGCAACTATGTAATAGCTCTTGTATTCAGAACCATTTATATTAAGAATTGTTATATTTTATATTTGACTATGTGTTTTGTTAGAATCAATTTGCAGCATGCCATACTAGTGAAAGTAGTATGGATAATTTACTTGTTGATAAGATTTTCGTAGAAACAGTGAAGTTATTTAGAATGGTAGTTTGAAGGAGAAAAAGACTTAAGTAGGCAGTTTATTTTTATTTTTGTAATTTAAATTATGTGTTGCTTTGGATGATTCAATTGTGTAACTTTTGAGTTGAATGTATAAATAATGGATAGTGGTTTAAAATTTATTGTGTAGCTTTTGAGTTGAATGTATAAATAATGGATAGTGGTTTAAATAAGAATCTTGTATTTATGAGTATGAATAATTTTTATTTTAAGTGCAATAACAAGTCAATTAGGTTTGATCTTGGGTGAAAGTTTGTAAGTTAAGTACATGTTTTCCAAATTCGTAGTGGACTGTTTTCAAGAAGTTCATAGTTGAGTATGCTTTTATCAAAGTATTATCAAGGTGAATGATCTAATAAAAAGTCTTGATACTTCAATTGTATGAGCACCATCTAAATGCATGAGTTATAAATCATGAGCAATGCCTTATAAGAATTCATCTTTCATTAATACAGGAGAAACTTGTTGTAAATGTAATAACAAGTCAAGTGGGATTTGATCTTGGGAAACTTAATAATTGAGCATGTGTTTGTCAAAGTACTACCGAGGTAAGTGGCCTCTTGAGAAGACTTGGTACTTCACCCCTATGAGCATCAACTAAATGTATGACTTATATTTCACTAATAGTTATCCATAAAAACACATCTTTCACAAATATGAAATAATTTTTATTGTAAATATTATAACAAGTCAAATGTGCTTGATCTTAGGAGAAACTTCAAAATTGACCATGCTATAATTTCAAATTAGTACTAGGGTGAGTGACTTCTCAAGAAATCTTGATACATCACCTTATGAGTATCACCTAAATACATGACTTATATATCATGAGTATTAATTCTTAAGAACGTAGCTTTAATGAGGAGTTGCATTGGCGATCTGCAAGTGGGGTACTCTACCGTGGAACGAGTGTCCCCTCGGAGTTCTCGCCCCATTTTTTTGCAGGCTGTCGTGGATATCATTGGGGGTTTATTAAATTTATTGGTGTCTTTTCGTGGTGCATTTTATGATTGCGGCTTTTTTTTTCATTTTTTTGGTTGCTCTATTTATTTCTAACCCTTTGTGATTTTTGGTTTGCTTCCTCTTGCATGTGTGTGCCATTATTTTGAAGACTTGTGTCATCTGGGGCTCGGCCTGCTAGATAACTTGATTAGATTTTTCTCTGTATGGTCGTAGCATGAGACGTAAGTGATAATTCCATTTAGAATTCTGCCAAACCTTCATACAAGGTTGTGGTGTCCGAACAATTGTCCCCTGAGTGTCTAGATTCTACATGCTTTAATGGAAAATTCGTCAGAAGGCCAGTGGGGAACGGAGGAGTGGAACCCTTCACTAATGAAGATAGTTAGGTAAATGGTGACCTCGTCGAAACTATAGACCCAGGTGGACGAGATGAAGGTAAGGTCCCGTCACCTGGTGTGAAAAACCTTTCGCTCTCATCGAATGATGATATGGTAAAAGTTATTAAATCAGAAAAATCTCGCTTAAAGAATATTGCTATCTTTTTGTCTGCACGGGTATTAAGTTTTTGCCAGCAAGAAAAATTTTGGAGGACTGGTTCATTGGAGGACTGGTTCAATAATGTGTGGGGTAAAAGGCTTGGTATTTTCTCGGGCTTTAGTAGAATGATCTAGGAAGGTTTATTTGTTGTATTTTTTAAATCTCGTGGAATGGAGGAGAAGGTGTTAAAGAAGGGCTTTTGGAATGTTGCTCGACCCTTTTTAGGGTCTTTCCTTCGTCTCCTAGAAGTAATGTTGAACAAGTCATAGCCCATTCCTCATCGAATTGGGTAGAGTTGAGAGGGGTTCAAACTCAATTTTGTCCTTTTATCCCTCAAATGCTTAGACCATTGGGTTATGTTCTTTAGGTTAAGGATCCAAGGGTCACCCTCCCGCATTTAAATGCTTGAATCCTTATCGCCTTGGACCCTAAGATTGTTTTCCCTAAGGTAATTTTAGTTGGCATTGAAGGGGAAACATTCTCATAGGAGATTATTTTGCTTCGCAATATTGGGGCTTGTTTCCATTGTAAACTCGATGGCCATACAAGACGGGATTTCTCATCCTTGAAAAATATACAAAAAGCCTTCAATGTGTCGGCTAGAAGTGGAGTGTCCACTCAGCCCTTGATCAATAAAGAGAATGGTGATAAAAGTAATCCCCTTGTGTGATTTGGAGATAAGATTGATTCTATTGTTTCAAGCGAGAAGAATATGTTGAATGTTGAAACCCAAGATACACCAGTGGGCAAATTTGTGTCTCTATCCAATCCCCTCTTTGAGGATGATTTTGAAGTCTTTCCATCGAACCACTTAGAAGACTATGTTACTCCTAACCCATTCAGTAGTCAACCCCAATATCTGCATGTTCCTAGAGAGAAAAATAATGATGAAGTCTCCAAAAAATAATGCCCAACAAATAGCTCTAGATAATATTAATGAAAAAGTAGAGAGGGCAAGAAGTCTTGAACAACATTCTGTTGAGCAGAGAAAATCGTAATGAACCCGTGCTTTCTTCACCAGAGAATATTAAGGATTCTAAAATTTTTCCCTATGAGAATTCAAGAAGGGATTCGATGGAGGTTGGAGAAGCCCAATTTATTGAAGTTGTTAGTAAAAGTTCCAAAAAGAAAAGAAAGATTTATGAAAGGAAAAATTGTGTTAAATCCTTGCAGGGTTGAAAGCCTAAACGCTCTGAAATCCCAGAGTGTTTCAATAGACTGTACAAGAATAAAAAACCCTCATCAAATAAATCATGATCATGAACAATTACAATTGGAATATAAGGGGTCTTGAAATGTCCAACAGAAAGTATTTTGTCAGGAAGTGGTGTAACAAATTACATAAAAAAGATATTATCTATCTCCAAGAGATCAAAGTCACTGGGTATCATGTTTTTAACACTCTCAAGTTCTTATGGGATAATTCCACTTGCTTGTATTATGGTTATGACAGAGGTAAGGGAGGGGTAGCCATCTTGGTTGGACCACAATGGTCAGATAAGCTTTCCTCTAATGGTGTTACCCCTTGCCAATGATCTCAGTGGGCCTTGTTTAACCCAAATGATAAAGTGGTTGGGGTTTGTAATGTTTATACTCTGAATGATTACAGAGACAGAGCTAGTTTATGGGATTGGTTAATTAATAATATTCCTAAATCTTGTTGGATCTTTGTAGGGGATTTTAACATGATTGAAATGTTATCTCTATAAAATATTTTGTTGTGATCATTAGTTTAGACAGATTCATATGAGTCAGAAGATTCAATCGGTGAAAAGAAGAAAAGTAAATATATGAGCAGTCAGTAATGTACACCGAGCAAGGCAGTGAAGTCGGTAAAGCACAAGTCACTAAACCGAGAGCACACAATTTACCAAACACCAAGCGCACAGACAATACACCAAGTTTACAGTTACCGAGTACTGAAGAACAAGTTAACTGACTGAAGATAAGTTACTCTATCAAGTTACTTAAGTGATTATAAAGCAATAAGGACGCATTTAATACATTGTTACAATATTAATTATGATCATACAATGCACAAAGATGAGTTTGTTACACGATCAATGATCGAAATAATTCAAAGAGAAGATCTAAGGAGCAGATTAAGCAGTTAATCAAAGATTGCTATTTCCAAGAAAAACACCAAGTAGTGAGGTAAAAGTGACAGTCACTAAGCAAAAAATAAGATCTAACAGTCGAAGTAATTTATCAGTGACCTAACGCATAAGATTAAGAGGCAATAAATCATATACTTAAAATGATGATTTAAAGATTAGAAGTGTGAGATAGAGACGGCAGAGGAGAAAAAAGACAGAGTACAGAGAAGGTTGTTATTAAAGAATAGAAATCAGAGCATAGAGCACTGAGCTGATATCTTGCTACAACAAAGAAAATCTGAGTAGTATTAAAGATTGTAATTGAGGTAACACGGTATTTCAGAGCACATAGAGTATGATCAGCATGTGTAATTGATGCATTATAGCAGACATTTATAAGTTGTTAATACTATTGTATTGAGATCTAGAAACCCCAATACTAGGTAGATCTTAACCGATCTGATTTATGTAAAAACATTAACAGGGTACATCTCTAAGTGTAGAGATTGTAAAATCCTCTAACCAGGTAGACCTAACAAGTCTTTGTATACTCTTAGCCAGGTAAGCTATCAAAATGGCTAAACTATATAAGCTCTAACCGAGCACCCTTTATACTGCAGTTAGTGAAGGTTGTGGGTGTTATCCCCACCGTAGTTTTGTCCTCTAACCAAGTATTTCTACGTGAAAAAAATCATGGAGATATGAGTTCATTTACTTGAATGGTTTCATGTTATGTTTTATGTTTTATTTCAAGTTATTGAATTCGGTAAACATCATCAGTACTATATAGTTTAACTTATAAAAGTTTTTTGTGGTACTGATTCACGCCTCCCCTCTTAGTCCCAACTTTCCATAGTCATTCCAATAATTGGTATCAGAGCTACTACTCTTGAGCTATAGGGTTTGACCACCTGAGAGTTAAAGATCCTATTCATGGAAAGTTTTAGCCGATTAAAAAGAATTTGTGGTCTTGAATCTGAATTGGAAGGTGCAAGAGAGTTAATCATCGATCTGAAGAAGAAACTTGAGATATCTCTAAGGGTTATACTGATAAATTATGATGAACTAAAGGTTACACATGAACAAGTTGATACACCTGAAACAACATCTAAAGGCAGTGTCATTGGTCAATCTGAAACAGCTTTTAAAATAACTACTGGAAAAGAATGATACACTTACCGAGCAGTTGGACCTAATGAAGATAGATCTTGAAACCAACATGATAAGAATGACTGAATTGATTGAAGGAAAGAGGATTGTTGAGGATGAAAATAAAATGGTGAAAGATGATAAAAGACAAGTTGAAATGAAGCTATTAGAAAAATATAATGAGATCATGAGAGTAACACAAGTTCACTATGACATGGCCGATCAACTTCTGAGTGCAAATCAAGATAAGACCATGAAAGAATTTGAGAATCAAGCACTGAAAGTTGAAATTGAAAGAATGGATCAAAGACTGAAAGATGAGAAAGATAAAAATGCAATACTGAAAAGAAACAAAGAAGCACTGAAATATTTGGATCAACAATTCAAGAATCAAAAACAAAGAAATGAAAAAACAGGTATTGGATTCAAAGAGTACAATACCACCGAGAAAGGAGAATTGTCAAAAGCACAGAGAGATGAAAGTACTACATCCCCACCGACACAAAAGAAGCCAAGTTGTAATTATTGTGGGAAGCCTGGACATACCGCTAATGTCTGTGGGAGAAGGAAAGGTAAATCACCGAGTGCATCTAAGTTTGATGGTTATTATTTTAGATGCAATAGGTATGGACATCAAGAATTTGAATGCAGAACTAATCTTGCTAACAACACAAGGAAACCTAAGTTTGATGGTTATTGCAAGAATTGTAATAAGTTTGGGCACAAAGTTGAAGAGTGCATAATAAAGAAAGAAATGATAATTTGAAGCCTAACCGAGAGAATGCTAAAACCAACCGAGCAGGCATTTCTATACCATGGGACTATAATAAATTATTTTCATGTTTATACTATGGAAGGTATTGACACATTTCTACAAATTGCATGTTGATGCATTGAAGGAACAACAAAAGAGAATGGAGAAATCCTGGCATGGCATGTTTTTATTGTCATAAGGTAGGACACCTTGCGAGGAATTGTAGATACCAAGGTGATGCACCGACCGAGATGAATTTGAAGTAAAAGCCCCTACTACTATTGAGGAAATCCAAGAATAAATGAATAAAACCTGGAGGAGAAAGACTCAGGTGTTGAAGATAATTATTCAATTGTGTATTGTCATTGACGTATACACAAATGTAGTGATGTTACAAAAATGTCTATACCTAAACTGAGCATAGTTAGTGTATGCCAAGTTCTCTCGGGCATTGAAGAAGACCAGAGTGATTTTCAATTCTAATCGAGTTCACTTGGGCAATATAGTAACAGTCAGGCATTGAAGGAATACAGTGTTAACCGAGTTATGCACTTAGTGTCAACTGACCAACAACAGTTTACATTTTATGTTTAATTAGTTATATGCAGCCAACAGACTTAAGTTTTATTAATTATTTGGAAGGTTATTCAAGCCTACTTGACAAGGCCTATCATATATATATAAGGTCAAGTTTGGATTGATTGTGTAAGAAGTAATAAGCAGAAATATATGGAAGAATTTTGATATGAAGAGTGAAGGTGAAATCAAATGGGATTCTGATTAAGGATAGAACATCCAGATAGAGCTGCAATATATAGAATATTTGATCAGTGAGAATCCAGTTTAAAGCCAGAGTAGAGATCTGAATCATCAAAGACAGTTTCTTCGTCAAACAAGTCAATCCATTGTTACTCTCTAACAATTGTAGCAGTGATCCAAATCTCTTTACAAAGTAGACTTAACAGTCTTTCATAAATCCTCTCACAAGGTTAAATTTCTACATTGAAGTGTTTGAAGACCTCTAATAAGGCCACTCCTTACAGGGTGATTAAATCCTCTAACAGGGTCACACCTAACAGTGTGTATTGTAACCTTTAACAGGGTTGGCTCCTAACAGGGCTGACTTCAGAAGAGTGAAAAATAGTAACTAGTTGCAATTGGTGGTTTTCCCAAATTGGGTTTCCACGTTAAATATTGATGTCATCTGTGTACATGTTATTTTCTTTATGCTTTATGTTTCTACACTTGATCACTAAAGGATAATCACAGTTAAATATCTTAAGATTGCTTTGTTAACCGAGTAACAACAAAATATCTTTGTTAACCGAGTAACAGTGATAAGTTTGATTAAGACATCTAAGGGACTTTGATTTGTTTTTGTGGTAACTTATTCATCCATCCCCTCTCAGTTACTCCACCCATTTCCAACAATTGGTATCAGAGAATTTGGTGCTTTCATGGAAGGTTTCAAGGCCTAAGCTAAAGATCAGAGATGTCTTACAGAAGGGAGATTCCCAAGCTTAACAAAGACAACTTCGTTGCATGGTAAGATTTGATGAGGTTACATCTATCTACTATTGGAGATACTAGTTTGCAATTTTTGGATCACAAGTATGTGGAACCGATGAGACCTATGTCTATAGATCAGATGGTGGACATGAAGAATCATAACATAATGATGATTTATATAGCTTCTTCACTCAGCTATTCATAATTTGATGAAGTCAAGGATTGCCCTACTGCCTATGATATGTGGAAGAAACTACATGATATACATGGAGGAGATGACAATGTAAAGAGAGCCAAAGAAGAAAGTCTCAGAGGTCAGTTTGATCAAATGAAAATGAAAGGAGAAGACATTACAAAATACAATGAAAGAATCAAGAAAAGTATCAATGTCATCAGAGCTTCCAATGGAACAATTGAAGACAAAATAGTGGTTAGTAAGGTATTGAGAATTTACTTCCTATCTATGCAATTAGAGTTTCATCTATTCAAGAGATGAGGTGCAATAATGATATAGCTCTAGATGCATTGGTTGGAAGGCTTACAACTTTTGAGTTGGACAATTTTGACAATTATTCTCCTAACCCTAGCAATTTTGAGTTTGCATTCAAAGATAAATTAAACCTTGATAAGATGGATAGGAACTCAAAAGGAAAATAGATTGACAGTGATAGTGATGATGACTCTGATGATGAAGATCTAGAAATTATTAAAGCATTACTTGCAAAGAGATTTGCCAAAGGAAAAGGACAGTACAAAGGAAGAATATCATTTATTTTCTTTTCATGTGATGAGGTTGGTCACATTGTTGTTAAGTGTCCAAACAAAGAAGACAAAGGTGAGAGAAATTTCAACAAGTACAAAGGCAAGAAAGATTTAAAGATCTATAAAATCTACAAGGACAAAGGTAAGAAATCTTGTTATATTGCAAAATATTCTGATAGTGATGAATATGAAGATGAAATGGTTTACATTGCTATTAAGGATGAGTCAGACAGTGAAGATGATGAAAATACTGCACTTTACTCTCATGTTAGCAAAAATGAAACTTGGATAATTGATAGTGGTTGTTCTCACCACATGACTCATGATAAAACTAAATTTGAAAATCTTGAGCACTATG
The DNA here is from genome assembly GCA_018584345.1 of Thuja plicata. Classification (NCBI taxonomy): domain Eukaryota; kingdom Viridiplantae; phylum Streptophyta; class Pinopsida; order Cupressales; family Cupressaceae; genus Thuja; species Thuja plicata. The sequence continues at coordinate 1,141,909 of MU228140.1, forward strand.
ATGGTGGGAGTGTCAGTTTTGGGAAAGATGAACCTTGCTATGTGAAAGTGAAAGGTTGTATTGGTCTAACTAAAGGAATCAAATGTGATAATGCTTATTGGGTTGAAGGAATAAGGCGTAATCTACTAAGTGTAGAATAGTTGAATAACATTGGTTTCAAGGTAGAATTCATGAATGGTAAGGCCAAGCTCCTGGATGGTAAAGGAAACCTAGTTGGAACTGGCGGGAAAACAAAAGGTAATCTATTCTATCTTGATCTCACTGAAAGTTCATGTTTTATTGCACAAGTAGAAGTAATCTTGTTATGGCATAAAAGGTTGTGTCATGTGAATTTTGATAACCTGGTCAACATAAGCAAGAACAAAAGAGTAGGAGGTATTCCTATTCTCAAGAAACTTGAATTGGCAATATGCAAACAATGTCAAATTGGGAAGATGGGCAAAACTAGTTTCAAGAGAAAGAATTACAATATAGAAGAAGTCTTGGAGTTAGTGCATACTGATATGTGTGGACCAATTGGAACAACAAGTTACACATGAGAAAAATATTTCATTTTATTTGTTGATGACCATTCCAGAATGATGATTGTTATATTTCTCAAAGAAAAATCAGAAGCTTTTCAGAAGTTTAAGTGGTACCTTGCCAGAGTTGAGAAGGAAACAGGAAAGAAACTTAAATGCTTAAGATCTGATAGAGGAGGTGAATTCATTTCTAATGAGTTTAATGAATTCTGCAATGAAAGAGGAATCAAGAGACAAGTATCTGCCCTAGGTACACCACATCAAAATGGGATAGTAGAAAGAAGAAAAAGATCTATTAATGCAAGAACCTTGATGATTGAAAAGAATGTTGCAACCAAATACTGGAAGGAAGCTATCAACACTGCAATTCATACCTTGAACAGAGTTCAACTAAAGAAAGGTACTGAGAAGACACCTTTTGAATTATGGTATGGCTATAAACCCAAGGTTTGTTATTTCAAAGTATTTGGAAGTAAATGTTACATCTTAAAGGAAGCAAGAAATGTAATTTTTGATGTAAAAGGTGATGAAGGTACATTCCTAGGCTAGTCCTTAAAAGCAAAGCATATAAATGTTTGAATCTTGCTACTCATAAAGTCATAGAAAGTGTACATGTAAAGATTGCTGAGTTTGTAGAGATAAGTGAAGAACAGGGCAGTAAAGACCCTGAGGACTGCAGAAACTTTGTGTATTATGAACCTGATACTATACCTACGACACAGGCAATGGTGATTGGACAGCAACCATGTCAACCACTGAATTCATCAACACAAACCTTGTTGCAACATGTGCAACCCGAGCTGCTAACTAAAGAAAATGAGTCTTAGACTAAAGAAACTGAGTCACAAACAGAGGGAACTGAGTCACAGACAGAGGCACATGAGTCTTAGATAGAGGTGCCTGAGTCTCACACAATGGAACCCAAGTATCTGTCAGAAGAGAAGAACAAAATGTTTGATCATAGTGAACCAAGTAGAGCAAGCCCAGAATCAAAGAGGAAGGAACTTGTACTTGCTAAATATGTCAGAAGGCATCATGCACCTGAGAAAATAATTGGAGATCAGATAGAAGGTATAATGACAAGAAAAAAAAAAGGTACATGTTTGGTTAGTGAAATTGAACCTAGATCCATTAAAGATGCATTGAATGATGAAAGTTTGATAGAAGCCATGAATGAAGAGATTGAGAAGATATAAAAGAACAAAACATGGACTCTTGTACCTAGACCAAAAGAAAAGAGTGTGATTGGTACTAAGTGGGTTTTTAGAAACAAGATGAATGAAAAAGGTGAAGTTTCTATAAATAAGGCAAGATTAGTGTGTAAAGGATATGCTCAAGAAGAGGTTATTTATTATGGAGAAAAAATTTCTCCTATTACAAGACTTGAAGGATTCAGAACTCTTCTAGCATACGTGACACATAAAGGATTCAAGGTATACCAAATGGATGTAAAATCCGCATTCTTGAATGGAATTATGGAAGAGGAAGTCTATATTGAGCAACCTGAATTTTTTGTTGATCCTAACAAAATGAATATGGTTTTCAAATTGCACAAAGCCTTGTATGGACTGAAGCAAGCTCCTAGAGCTTGGTATGAAAGATTGCATGGTTACCTAGTAAGTATTGGATTTCAAAGAAATAATGACAATAGTAGCTTGTACATCAAAGAAGGACCTCAGAACAAGATACTATTAGAAAAGATATTTGTTGATGATATAATATTCACTGGACATGATGATTTATGCAAATCATTCTCCAAAGCCATGAGTAAGGAATTTGAGATGTCTATGTTTGGAGAAATCAAATTCTTTGTTGGTTTACAAGTTCATCAGATGAAGGATGGTATCTACATTACTCAGTCTAAATACATCAAAGAGATACTGAAGAAATTTGGAATAGAAGATTCTAGACCAGTTGGGACACCTATGTCTTATGGACATAAGTTGTCTAAGGATGATGACTCAAAGGAGGTAAATCTAACTACCTACAGTTCCATGATTGGTAAACTTCAATTTATTGTTCACACTAGACCTGATATCGTATTAGAAGTTGGTATTTTTGCAAGGTTTTCAGCTAATCCTAGAGAGAATAATTTGATGGCTATCAAAAGGATTCTAAGATATCTTAAGGGTACTGAAGATTATGGATTATGGTATAAGAAGGGAGGAAACTTTAATTTAAAGACTTTTACTGATGTTGATTGGGCAGGAAGTGTTGATGAAAAAAAGAGCACCAGTGGTGGAGCGTTATTCCTTGGAAAGAGGTTAGTCTCTTGGACCATAAAGAAACAAAATTGCATCTCTTAGTCTATAGCAGAGCCAGAGTATGTTGATGAAGTAGTAAATTGTTCAAATATCATATGGTTCAAACATTTGTTGTCAGGTATGAAGGAGGAAATCAAAGAACTAGTTATTATCTACTATGACAACACTAGTGCTATCAACATTTCAAAGAACCCTATGATGCATACTAAGACTAAGAATATTGCAATAAAGTATCATTTATTGAGGGAATTGGTTTAGGACAAGGAAGTAAGGTTGGAATATGTGAATACTAAAGAACAAATTGCAGACATGTTCACAAAACCTTTACCTAAGGATGCATTCTTGTATCTTAGAGGAAAGCTAGGGTTGATTCCCCTAACTGAGGATCACTAATGGATAGATTAGTGATGCATTGAAACCAAGCTACAAAATAGATTTAACATGTTGACACAGATTGTCAGAGCTTATTGTATATGAATCAGTACATCAGGTACACTACAATTTTATTGGATAGATTCTTTGGCATTGGTTGTCAAAGAGGGAGAGATTATTGATGTCATGCCAAATAAATTATTAAGAAAAAAGATTATTGATGAAAGAGGGAGAAATTTTATCAGAAATAGAGATTAATATAAGAGGGAGAAATCTGTATTCAGTGATTGTGAAGACAGAGGGAGTTTTTTGGATGAGAATCAGAATGAAGCTAAGGACATTAATAAAATTTTATCCTTGTTCCTGTTGCTCTATAATTATTTGTATTTTACATGTTGTGTTGCCATCAATGCCAAAGAGGGAGATTGTTGAAGAAAATTATTCAATTGTGTGTTTTCATTGATGTATACACGAATGTAGTGATGTTACACAAATGTCTATACCTAAACCGAGCACAGTTAGTTTATACCAAGTTCTCTCGAGCATTGAAGAAGACCAAAGTGATTTTTCAGTTCTAACCAAGTTCACTTGGGCAATACAGTAACGATCAGGCATTGAAGGATTACAGTATTAATTGAGTTATGCACTTAGTATCAGCTGACCAATAGCAGTTTACATTTTATGTTTAATTGGTTATATGCAGCCGATAGACTTAAGTTTTATTATTTATTTGGAAGGTTATTCAAGCCGAATTGACAAGGCTTATCATATATATCCAAGGTCAAGTTTGGATTGAATGTGTAAGAAGTAATAAGCATAAATATATGGTAGAGTTTTGATATGAAGAGTGAAGGTGAAATCAGATGGGATTCTAATTAAGGACAGAACATCTAGATAGAGATACAATAGAATATTTGATCAGTGAGGATCCATTTTAAAGCCAGAGCAAAGATCTAAATCAGAAAAGATAGTTGCTTCATCAAATAGGTCAATCCATTGTTACTCTCTAACAATTGTAGCAGTGATCCAAATATCTTTACAGAGTAGGCTTAACAGTCTTTCATAAATCCTCTCACAAGGTGACATTTCTACATTGAAGTGTTTGAAGACCTCTAATAAGACCACTCCTTATAGAGTGATTAAATCCTCTAACAAGATCACACCTAACAGTGTGTATTGTAACCTTTAACAGGGTTGGCTCCTAACAGGGCTCACTTCAGAAGAGTGAAAAACAGTAACTAGTTTCAATTTGTGGTTTTCCCAAATTGGGTTTCCACATTAAATCTTGGCTTCATCTGTGTACATGTTATTTTCTTTATGCTTTATGTTTATACACCTAATCACTAAAGGATAATCACATTTAAATATCTTAAGATTGCTTTGTTAATCGAGTAATAGCAGAATATCTTTGTTAACCGAGTAACAGTGATAAATTTGATTAAGACATCTAAGGGACTTGGATTTGTTTTTGTGGTAACTGATTCACCCCTCCCCTCTTAGTTACTCAACCTATTTCCAACATCGCGATGAAGGGACATCATCTAAAAGCATAGACTGCACCATCTCTACCGAGTTGGTTGCACCGAGCTCCACCTAGTTGGTGAGAGGTATGTAGGAACTGCATGCTTATAATAAATCCTACTTCAGTTCTTAGAAATAGAGTTGAGATCCATATGAGAATATTGAGATGCAATTGGATAAGTTGTATAAGTTTTGGATGAATATTATCATATATATTTATTTTGTTCAACTCGGTCGAGCAAAGTAACTATGTAGTCGGTACAAAGTTAAAAGGGACTCAACAAGCGCATTTAATGCACATTAATAGAGTTGTTAGAAACCCTAATTGAGGGAAAAGTATAAATAGTTCATTTTGAAAATCATTTGAACCTAACGTTTATAGAAGAACATTGAGAACATTTTTAGAGTGACTATGTCGAGTGAATTCAAGTGACTACAAGGTATTTTGTTAATCTTTGCAAGAGTTTAAGAAATATTTGAGATATTTTTTGAGTTGAGTTTGCAAATTCGTGGTTTGTCAAAGTGTGCCCTAGTTTTTTTAAGTCAAATCATTTGAAGTTATCAATGGCACCAAAGTTACAAACACCTACATTTGTGAAGGAAGTAGAACCAGTGAATTTGAAATAAAAATTACCCCCAGCTATAGCCATCGAGACAAATATGACAGGAGCCCTATCTTCGATACCGCTGAGAGTTATTTTAATTGAAGATGTATGCATGTTTATACATTGTAATATTAAGGATTTTTGTGAAGCTAAAATAGATACATGTCATTCAACAAGTTGTGCGAGAATGGGAAAGTGAAGGACAAGCATATTCACCTAGAAGCAAAAGGTTTGACACACGATGTTCACTTACCGAGGGTTTTTAAGATAGGAAGGATAAGAATGGTACTTAGTCGAGCACATGACCAATTCATGTAGTTAGATGAACCTATCAAGATCACTAAGGATATATTTCATATCATTACTAGATTCCCCATCGGAGAGAAGCCCAAGGCCACTAAAAAAATTGACAAAGGTAAGCTCACCAAGCTCACTAAAGCACAATGGGATGGCAAAGGGATGATAATATCCACAGTGAGACCCCAATTTATGGTATGCTTGAAATATCTTATCATACCAAATGTTCCAATTATCTCAAGTGGATAGTGTACCATGCAGAGTAGTGGATTTGGCATACAAGCTATTAAATAAAGGACTTAAATTGGATGAATGTAAAATCTTGCTGAAAAAATTAGAAGACAATATGAACACAATCAGGAAAGAGAAGACTAACACACTGAAGTTTGGTTCATTATTAGTATTTATATTCTTCTATTGTTAGAATTATTTTCCCTCCATTGGAGATGTAGTTTGGATCTACGACAGACCTATTCTTTATCAGATAAATGAGTACATACATAGTTTAGGAGATAATTTTGATGTTATCATGTCTGCATATTTTCTGAATTTCCAAGAAAGAATGCATAAGCTGTATAGGATGTCACCTCAACTAGTTGCAAAGTATCAAGATAACATATTTTTTGAGGTTGACACTAACACTTGTATTATCAAAGTTGTTGAGCCTAGAACTAAATGGAAACAACCGACAGGTTATGAACTAGAAATTGATATTGGATCACAAAATATTTGTTAGTGAACAGATTTGTCTTTTTTACAAACAACCTTTTAAGTTTACTCTATCACCCTTAAAAGATAAACTATTTCTAACAGTTGGGTAAGTGTCCTTTGTGATCACTTCCCTCTGAATTTTATAACAGGTACCGCTCCCTAATATGATATTCAATGAAATGAGATAATGATTTAATTGATTAGCTTTTAACCAGAAAGCTTATAAAGGTTGCGATATCATTCTTTAATGATATGCCTCTAAGCAAAACATGAAGGAAAAATAACTGAATAATGAATAGGAAGGAAACACAGTCACTTCCGCAATAGCATTTCATGAAAACATAAACGACTTCTTGACCACAGATAATAAGAAATAGATAAAACCTAGAATTTAGATATCATGAGACAGCAAATAGATATATAAAATAGGCCAAACAATATGTCAACACAGGACACCTTGCTCTAGTTTATAAACAACACAGATTCAATAACCTTCCTGTCATATATTTTAGAAATTACTACACAGATAAATGTTTGAAATCTGTTATGTTCCTAATATTTAACAATCTGAACTATAATTATCCAAAACTATATCTATCAGTCAAATGTTTTTCGAACCCTTTCAAATTTTGAGCAGCTGAAATAAATAGTAGCAGAGCACCGAGAGGCCTCCCAAAAAACACGGCCTCTCGGGCAAACAATTAAATAACCAAACCACTGGAAAGAGGACACATGTCCTAAAATTTTTACATGCTAATTCAATAAAAACTAGATAGCCAAATCAGGTTCCTTATCTGTGGCACGATCCTCGCTTCCCGCTGGACTTCCTTCTTCATCGGTAACTGATTGAGATGGCTTCCATTCTTTATAAACCTAAACCAGTTCTTTTGTGAGCAATAGATGGGGAATCTTGGAGTTCACTATTCGGGCCATAGAGGCATCTTTGTTCCACCTCAGCTTCTTCACCTTCTTAGTAACATTGGATAACTGATCAACACACAAATAAAGCATAGACTCGATCCTCACTATTTGAGTTAAGTTAGAGGCTATAAGATGAATCTTTTCTCTGATAGTTTTAATTTTTGAGTCGAAAGCACCCAGAGCGCCCTTTAGTTCTTGCTCACCAAAGACAGAGGGGTAGGTATAAGTGAAATTAATCACTTTCAACTCAGTCAGGGTAGCTTTTTGGATATGTTTAGCTTTGGCTTCAAATTCCTTATTCTCCATGATAGCACTTCTTATCAGAGCAATGTGCCAACTGATATTCTTCCTGAGAATGAAGAAAAAGGACTCTTTGGCACCTTTTAGTGACTTTTTTGCACAGAATTTATTAAAGCCATGTCTCTCGATTTCCATAAATTTGGTCATTGCTGACACCCATTTTTCCTCATCTGTACCCCATACTTGGCGTTGAGCTTGAAACTCTCCTATCACTATCTTAGTATCATGAAGAATTGAATGTGAATCTTTAATATATTGTCTGCCATTATTGTGCACCTGAGACATCCATTCATCAACCAAAGAAACCAAAGTTCGCCCCCTCTGAACCTGATTCAGCAATGTCTTACTTTCTTCAGAATTGGGATCAAACACCTGAGATGATTGGGACAACGGGGTAGCATCGAAGTTGCAGAATATATTAATAAACTAAGAAAGTGAAACAATAGTCTGTTTCAATTCTTTCTTCTCTTTGCTATCCTGCACCGATGTAATCAGCATTTGTTGGGATATTTCCTTGAAAAGGTGATTCTTTTTGGATTTGTCCATTGTCCCTAACTCAATTTTGGTTACTTCAAAATCATCAACCGCCACATCTTATTTTTCTTCCTTTGGCCTGTAAGTAGCTACCTGAGCTATCCACTTCCCGGTTTTAGCATCAGTAAACATGCGTGTTGTACTCTTCACCTTTTTGGCTTTAGGAGTTTTTTGAGCATATTTACTAACAATATCTTGCACTGGAATTGACACAAGAATCAGACTCTGCTTCTTGTTAACTGAAGAAGTTAACCATTTGGGAGTATCAGTAGTCGTTGCTGATTGAGGACCAACTTTAGCAGGGGTGTCCATTAGATCCAAGGTTACATCATCAAGGTCAAAGAGATCCTTCCCGATTTGGTCATCATCTCCAATTTGATAGTTCAAGTCTCCAAACTTGTCATCCTCTAGGTTAACTGTCTCTGTCTGCTTTTGAGCCATCTTTACTTTCCTTTGTGATCAGGATCTCGACCTGGTAATGGGTTTAGGAGAGACCACAGGGGAAAGCTCTGCCACAAACTTCTTCTTAGAATCTTTCTTCTGCTGCTTATCAGAGGAACCTGCATTACCAGATGGTTTAGGCATATTAGAAATAGAGGGGGAGGAAAATAAAATTGAAGATTTAACTCCAATCATTTTAGGACTAGACTGCTCTCTTTTTTCTTGCAGCCATTTTTTAGTTAATTTGAGAACATGTCGTGTTCTGCATTCAATGTCATCTTCCTCCTCTTTTGACCAATCACCACTTATCTCTTCAGTGTCCAGAAGTCCTTTGAAATTAGGTTCAATCAAATCAGAACCATCATCTGTTACCCCCTCTATACTGAATTGTATTCTCATGGACAAAATTTGGGAAATGCAAAGTCTACTATGACTTCTGGTCATGACTTGGGATTCATTTGCATAGTCCTCCTAGAAATCCTCTAAATGGGGAACTGGAAACATGTGAGACCTAAGACCTAGGCTGCCGCTAGAAAAAAATTTGTTATCAAATCCTGTTCGTTCTGTGTAGTACTTGAAATCAAAATGACCAAGATTACTACCAATACTTATTGCATCTTCAATGGTAAGGCATGAAAGCTTTCCTAGCTGCAACAGGAAGATTTTCTCACCTTGTTCCCCAGGAAGGAAATGTTTGAGCACAATAGAAAGCTATCTACAGACTTCAGCAAGGATGAAACAATCAAATGCATATCTAGGCAATTTGGTAGGGGCATCTTCAAAACCACCAATTCTTATATAAGAGAACCTAGGGAACTGAATATAAAAACTCCCAAATCTAGTGACAAACTGCTGAGATTCTGAACTCATTCTCCTGGCTGAAACTCCAGACATCTCAGAACAAAGCTTACCCATAAAGGTGTCATGAACCCTCCTATAAATCTAAATCACATTGTCTTTGTGAAGCATAGGGAAGTATTCAAAAACACACATTCCATCAATCCAAGGCTCATGGATCATACCATCCCATATTATACTACATGCTAGACAATACATTAGATAAGAAGACATATAAAAGCTACAGCCAGTAAGCTTGGAACTATTCAATTTTTTCCTCATAGATTCTGCAATTAATTCAGCCCAATCCAACTTGTGTTTTCCCTCTATAATAATTTATACATAATAGAACAACCAGTCAGAAAATAAGGAAGCCTCAGGTGACCCTATAACTCTATGTAGCATTACCATAATATCACTAATGTATGGATGCATATGATTTCTAATTAGCTTTTTGGGTAAGCAATAACCTCCCCTTTGGGCATTTAGTAACCAGTGTTTTACTATTGCAGTGCGGTTTGCGTCAGCATTTGGCTTAAATTTAACAAGAGATTGGGCGGGAGAGAAAGTAGAAAAGGTCTGCTCTTGGATTTGGAAAGCTGAAGCAACAATTCCTTTTTTTATAGCCATTAATACCTCACCATTCCTTTTAATAATTGATTCGGTTCGCTGATCATAATGTCTGATACACTCATGAATAAGTTCTAGACATACCACTGCAGGAGGGAAACAAGCAACTACACACAACCCACTACTTAAAATTTGCATAGAAGGAACATTTTCCTTGATAGATGTAGTAATTCTTTTAGTTATTCCCTCAACATCATATCCCTCTAAATCTGTGTCTATTACAGTAGGATTTTTGCAAACCAAACTAGACACATTCCCAAAGAAATGAAATGTTGACTTCATTTTCACAAGAACAGATTGCAAATTGCTACAGAAAATCCCGTAAAATTCACAAGCTCATAAATTTAAACACTAGAGGAGTTACAGCCTGACTTACCTTAATCTTTGAGGAAAATTCTGCAACCGGAGCTCCAAAAACCCTTACCTCCACTCTTTGTGCATACAGACAGCGACAGTTTTTCAAAAGAGAAATGAACGCCAAAAAGGGCTTTAAAAGAAACAGCACAAATGAGTAATTAATTGCTCATAATTAAGGAAATAAAATCTCAAAGAGAGAAGTGACCATTCCCACACGCGATCATTTACTGCCACTTTGTGAAAAAAATTTATGTCGCACAAATTCCTCATTAATTCGACAGCGCAGACATGACTTAACTGCCGCCAATATATCTCTTCATTAAAAGCCTTACCTGAATGGGGTCCACATCTGAAAAGATGGCGGTTATCCTTGGTTTATGCCACATGTCACTTTTTAAGATCCTTGAACACTCTTGAACACTCTTGAACCGATTTCAAGGCTATTCATATGTGTTCACCACTGTTCAAGCCTGTTCCTTAATATCTCGCCTACATTCTTGCATAAAGAGTCACATGCTTAATCAATAATCTTCCACCTTTGATCAACCAAAAGTTATGTAGCTTGTGATCATGAAACACCTCCTTTAGCGAAAATGCTATTCACCTACTACTGCTTCATAAAAATATGAACAAGCTTGAACACCCTTGAACACTCTTGAACCGAGTTCAAGACTGTTCAAGGTTGTTCAAACCTGTTCAAAAGACACGTTAGCCAAAGATTTTTCTCTTGTTAACAAGAAAAGGTGAAATATAGGGGGGATCCTTTCACTGGGATTTTAAACATGAGGGCTTAAGAAGATTGAGATCCACAAAAATAATAAGGCGACTCTAAAATGAACAAAAGGTCAAAGATCAAGATTTGAACTAACAATATTAAAGCACTACTTGCTAAACCTGTTGATCCCAAAGCTAAGAGGTATGGCACTTATGAAGAAGTGAAAGTAAGGAATAAGCAAAAAATAGTGATACCTAAAGCAGTCAAGAAAATAGGAAAAAGGATTGATAATCTATCCATGACATTAAGAGTGGATGAGACAAGTGCTAAAGACACAAATGATGAGAAAGCTATTGTTGTTTCTGATAAATAACTAGCACTTGTGACTTCACCAAGCACAAGAGGCACTAGAAGAAACACCATATCTTGAGTGAAACCAAATGAAAAGGAAGTTTTTTTAATAGATCAACCAAAAGGTAAAACTTACAGAAGAACCCGAGGAGGTAAACCAGCTATAAGTTCATGAAGATAGGTAATACTTGGAAAAGATAGTGAGACTGAATCTGATGAGCCAGATAAATTTGTTCCACTAGCTCAGCTCTCACGAGCTCCACAAATTCTTGATGACTTTTTGGAAGGATTAAAAGAATCAGGAGGATTTAGAGGATTTATAACAATAAAGTATTTGAAGAGAAATGAAGACGACAAGAAAAAGATAGAAGATGCAGTTATTTTGAAATTAATGAGACAGAGAGTGACTCATATTGAGATTGTAGATAAGAAACCTGAAGAAATCTACAACAAAATTGATGCACATTGGAAGTATGCAATTAATGTTGAGGATGAAATGAGAGAAATATCTCTTGTGTGTGAGATGCATACTATTCTTGACCTAGCATCATCTGAGATTCAAGATACATTGAAGAAACATTCAAAGAGATTTTTGGTTAAGGGAAGAGCCCTAAGGATAATGACTGGAGACCTACAATCAGTAGAGAAGTAAACTGTTAAGAAATGGAAAGGGATGTATCATATAGATGACTCCAAGAAAAAAGAAACCAAGTAGAATCAAGGTGATACAATCACTGAGAAAATAAAAGAAAGCACAAGCCAAATAGATCAGATTGATCTTACCATTGATAATGTAGAAGTAATAATTGAAGATGCATCAGAGGATATTAATCCTGCAAAGAATTTGTCAAAGGATGAAGATGTAATAGATGTTCAAGTACTAGACACTAAGTACATAAATGTAGATGTTGCACCATTGCAAAGTACTGATCCTATATTGGTACAAGTACAAAGCTATTCTTCTATGTAGATTGATACCACTAATGTTACCCAAGTTATGGAAATTGAGCCACTAGTTGACACTAGCAATGTAAATGTTGAAAATCCAGAGGCTACCAAGACTAAACACAAGAAGGATACCGAGTTGGAAACTCCAACCAAAACAAAAGGAAAAAATCTAAACACACCAATCACCGACACATAAAATGTTTAGAATGATCCCAAGCCACAAGATACAAAAAATAAATGATGTAGGAATCAAATCAAAAAGGCAAGGATGTAGAGAAAGAAGAAGCAAAACAACAAGAGGAAGTGAAAGCAGAGGAGAGCATAGCCAGTCACCATACCGAGTCACCATAAAACAATGGCATCATGTTCTAAACGCTATTTTAGAGAGAGAAAATTGAGTGAGAAGAAGAGTAAGAAAAGGAAGAAAATCATTGATTTGAGTGAACCTATCATAATACCAGAAGGAGACCCCAACAAGATGAAGCCTAAGGAATTGAATATCTATGTCAAGTTAGTTAGAATAAAAGTTGAACAAGAAAAACTATTGCAGAAGAAGAAAAAGGTTGATATTCTAGAAGATGTGAAAGAATTTTTTGAGGAGATTGTTCCTGAAGTCACCATTGATGAGTCAGAGCCCCTATTGGACCAAGTTGGTAGTTTATTCCAACAAATCAAAGGATAGAACAAAGACATGACAGACTATATGTTGAAAATACACAAGACATCAATGGAGAAGAAATTGATGGAGGACCTCCTGTAGAACATTGCTATAGCGAAGGTAACTCTTTCTGAGCTATGTTCCAAAGTTGAGGAACAATTGCAGTCCATCATTTCATTGTTTCAGAAAATCTATATTATTTTCAAATTTATCGAGGAAATTAAGAAGGAGGCAGATACCGAGAAAGAACTGACTTAGCATTTTGCTAAGCTAACTACCAAGCCTGGAGAATTTCAAACATGCTACTCAAAGATATAGGAACTCATGGGAGTTCAGCTCTCATTGAGATAGGAAGAAGAAAAGATGAGACTAGAGTTGCTAGAGCTACAAGCACTAGTTATTCCCCACATATAGTCAATGCAAATACAATTGAAGAAAGGAAAGGAACTAGCAAGTTTTCCAGAGGTTAGCACCCTGGATACTATTGTTGATTTATCGGCAGATATAAATGAACACATTGTGATACTAAAAAATATTTGAGATACTTGGGAGACTATACTAGCCGGATTACAACAAAGGTATAAAAATATTTTTATATTTAAGTTTATTGTTGAGAATTTTTGTCAAAAAAGGGGGATATTTAGATAGTTTTTAAAATCAAAAAAAGAAAATAGAGTCAATACTATAAAATACAAAAAAAAAAGTATAAATGAGAAATAGAAAATAGGAGGAGAAGAGTTGTACATATGTTGTATAGAGAGTAATATCCAATGGGGAGTTACTAAGTTTTGATGAATTTGAGGTTTTTGTCAAAATTCTCAACTAATATCAAAGGGGGAGATTGTTATCTCTATAGAATATTTTGTTGTCATTAGTTTAGATAAAGTCGTATGAATCAGAAGCTTCAATTAGTGAAAAGCACAAAAGTAAATATATAAGCAGTCGGTAATGTACACCGAGCAAGGAAGTGAATTTGGTAAAGCAAAAGACACTAAACCAAGAGAACACAGTTAACTGAACACTGAGCGCACAGATAGTACACCGAGTTGACAGTTACCAAGTACTGAAGAACAAGTTAACCAAGTGAAGCTATGTTACTCTACCAAGTTACTTAAGTGATTATAAAGTGATAAGGACACATTTAATACATTATTATAGTATTAATTGTGATCTTACAATGCATGAAGATGATTTTTTTACACGATCAACGATCGAAATAATTCAAAGAGAAGATCTAAGGAGCAGATTAAGTGGTTAATCAAAGATTGCTATTTCTACAAAAAACAACAAGTATCAAGGTAAAAGTGACACAGTCGCCGAGTGGAAAAGCAAATCTAACGGTCGAAATAATTTATCAGTGACCTAACACATAAGATTAAGACGCAATAAATAATATACTTAAAGGATGATTTAAAGAGTAGAAGTGTGAGATAGAGACGACAAAGGAGAAAAATTACAGAGTGCAGAGAAGGTTGTTATTGAAGAGAAAAAATTAGAGTAGAGAGCACCGAGCTAATATCTTGCTACAGCAGAGCAAATATGAGCAGTGATAACGATTGTAATTGAGGTAACACAGTTTTTCAGAGCACATAGAGTCTTATTAACATTTGTAATTGATGCATTATAGAAGACATTTATAAGTTGTTTATACTATTGTATTGAGAACTAGAAATCCCAATATTGGGTAGATCTTAACCGATCTAATTTATGTAAAACCTTTAACAGGGTACATCTCTAAGTGTAGAGATTGTAAAATCCTCTAACCGGGTAGACCTAATAAGTCTTTATATAATCTTGATCGGGTAAGCTATCAAAATGGATAAACTATGTAAGCTCTAACCAACCACCCTTTATATTGTAGTTAGTGGAGGTTGTGGGTTTCATCCCCACCACAGTTTTGTCCTCTAACAAAGGATTTCTACATAAACAAAATCATGGAGTTATGAGTGAAGGCATTATATTTTTCCATTAGTATACTTAAGGAAAAACATGATCTGCACCATCGGTTTACTCCACTCTGACAGACAGGGCACAGCACCACCTGACGCTAAGGTTACCCAACAAACACGGTTAAGTGTTATTCAATGACAAAAAGGTTAAAGGAAACCCGACGAGTAACAATAGTGCAACTTGACGGAACAGCATAGAGAGGAACCTGACAGACAAAGGGAACCCGACAAATAGTTCAAACAAAGGAACACCGACAAACTTCAAGTTCAACCCGACAACCAAGAACTGACAGTTAATTAGTTTCAAGAATAGAACAGAGGCTACCAACAAGTAGAGAAAAGGTATTCATCAATCACTTAAGGTGATATTATAATTTTGAGAGCTTTAATGGATCTGTAATCAGCAATTATAGATTGTATACAGTCAGGTCAACATTTGTACTCATTCTAAAAAGTGTAGTACACTAATGAAATCCTTTCAAGAAAGGTGGGCTTAACCATCCTATTGTAAAATCTCATAACTAAGTGCACACTTAAATTAGTGTTGCTAAAGCTCTTAATAGAGTAGATCTTAACAAGTCTCCACCTCAATACTCCTAATAGGGTAGATCATCAGAAGTGATCGAATTGTAAGCCTTAACCAGCTCCCTTCTATTCTGCAGATAGTGAAGTTTTGTGGGTGCTATCCCCACCGTAGTTTTTACTTCCTAACATGAGTTTTCTATGATACCATATCTTGTGTTATGTGTTTATCATTTTCATGAATGTTTCTATGAATGTTGCAAACCATTAAATATTATGAATGAACAATACATACATAAGAAAGAACAACAGTAATGGTCAGTAATGCAGTAATGTATGATTACTAATAATGAATTGAGAAAGGTGTTAAAAGTTTTGGAGGTACGGATTCACTCCTCCCCTCTCAGTACTACTTCCCATTAATTCCAACAATTGGTATCAGAGCTAAGTCTCTTCTTGGAAAGCTTAAAGGATCAAGAGAAAATATCATATATTGGAGAAGTACAAACTTGATAAGAACATTAAGAACAAAAAGCTTGAGATACAGATGTTCTATGAACAGTATAAAGAAGCTAGAATCAAGATGAGAGAGCTGTTGGATGAGAGGAAAGGTATGGCTACCCAGAACAATGAAAAAGATTATCAAGAAGAAGAGATTCCAGATTTCTTTAAATCTTTAGGATCAAATACAAGTAATATATAAGATACATCAGAAGAGAACATCACAAATCTAAAGGAGATCAATCAACATCTGACAAAGAAAATAAAGATGCTGCAAATCAGTCAAGAGAGCCAGATGGTAAGAATGATTGATGTGATGAGTTCTGCTAGACAAGCTAAAACAAAAAGAACACTTGCTATTGATGACAGAAGGAAGCTTACAGAGAAACTACAAGAAAAGGAATTGTAAATTCAAAGACATGTTAAGCATCGCCATGATCTCACAAATTAGTTTATTCTTATGAGTCAAGAAGCAAATAGAATAAATGTGGAACTCATTGAGAGAATACAGATTATCGGTGAACTGAGAGAAGAAAATGAAAAGATAAAACATGAGGTTAGAATTCAGTGATAGCATAACAAAATTATCAGAAAGGCTGAAGAGAGCAATAAAAGAATGGATAGATTTCTTGAAGGACAACGAAGAGTCAACAACAAAAATGGTATAGGCTTTACCGAAAATGGAGAATCACCCAATCAAGCAAACTCAAAGAATGTCTATGAAAATCCAAGACCAAGAAAGCTAACATGAAAACACTGTGGAAAGCAAGGACACACATCAAATGTATGTCGAGGTAAAATGAAAGGTATTCCTAAATCTACACCTACATTCATAGGATTCTGTTATAAATGTAACAAGAAAGGACATAAGGCTTATGAATGCAAGACTAAGATAGAACAGCCAAACAAGGAAACCTACATGGAAAAATACTTCCCTACATGCAAGATGAATGGGCACACATTTGAAGAATGCTGGAAAAAGAAAAAGCAAGCATGGAATCCCAAAGGTCAAAATATTCCTTATCAACCAAAGAGAATAGGTAATCAATATACATGGGACTACAATACATGGACAAACTGTACAACATTTGGTAGATATGGTCACATTGTTGCAAAATGCAAGAGAGCATGGACCAAAAGGTCTAGAGGCTGGTCAAACCCCAGAATGGCATGCTTGCACTTCCATAAAGTTGGTCACCTCAAGAAATATTGCAAAGACTAATTGACAGAGACAAGCACATATCCCAATGGAAACACCATTGAAGATATCCGGAGGGCAAGAGATAAAATGTGGATAAAAGCTTCAAGCAATAATGAAGCTGGGCTGAGTAATGCAAATGGTGACACCCCATCTAATGGATTTAGTGACATCACCACCACCACTTAGGGTGAACAAGTAAGTATGGAACTGCACTATACCAAGTCATATTTTGCATTAGTTCCATTACAAAATTGATACATATTCAAAATCTACATAAATAAAGATGCATATTATGTTACTTGTTACAATTCTAAGAAATCGACACCCGTCGATATACGCATACTGAAAGTCATCGGTGAACAAAGTAGATAAGTTGTTCTACATTTACCATAAATTGTCAATCAACACATAAAGTGGCTAAGTTGCCAATATAAACCGAAACTCGTCGGTAAGAAAGGAAAGTTAAAAGTTGTCACTATAGAATACCGATATCCGTCAGTACAAGCAACATTGTTAACAACTATCCCGAGCAACTCAACTTCACCGACGATGTTTTAGAAAGTCTTCCTAACAAAATGCATCTTCATATCCCAACGAGTCATTGAGCATTTATTACAAAAACTTAGGGAAAAAAGGCTATAAAAAGTCAACGGGACAACTTCATTTTTCACCTACGATTTGAAAAGAAAGCAGAGCGAAAGACAGAGCAACTAAAAAGTAGAAAGCAGAGTGTCCTCAGATCAATCTAAGCACAAAGCAAACAGATCTTTCACCACTATTGTGAATTGAAGTAAGTATCAAAGGTACCGAAAGATCTCTATCATTATTTTTCAAGAAAGCCCTAAATTTCTAGAATACCCTAAAACTTGAAAAATGATGGCAACCACCTCAGGAACTGCTAAAATCAAGAATGATTAGAGGAATTTGGTTAAGCTGATCAAGAAAAGTACATATGTAGAGCCCAAGTATAAGATATTCCTATAAATTGCATCGAAACCCGATGAAACTGGTGCATTTTCAAAAATCCCACCTAGGGTTTTGCTCGTAGAAGACGTTAGGTCTTATATTCACTGCAAGATCACAGAGATAGGTGATCTTGAAATGGATGAAGCTTTGTGATGCCAAAGGGAAACTGAAGGAAGAACACAAACACTTGGAAGTCAAAGGATTAACTAATGCCCTACATTTCCTGAGGGAATCCAAAACAGAATGGATAAGGTTAATCTTGAGCAGAATGCATGACAAGAAGCTATGGCTAGACCAACCTAAGCAAATAACCAAGGATGTTCTTCACACTGTCACTGGTTATCCAATAACTAACAAACCTAGGGCACACAAGAATCCATCAATGAAAGAAGTTGAAAAACTCACCAATGCAGAAGGAGACAATAGAGGTCTCAAAGTGAACACAATCACTGACGAGGAACTAAAATTTGGTGCATGTGTTGTTGGGTATAAAAATTTTCAGGCTAGCAGATTAAACAACATTTCTACAATAGCAATAAGCACAAATTACAAGATACTGAAAAAATTAATTCAGATGGATCTATGTGAGATCCTATTAAAACAACTTGACAAGAACATGAACACAATCAGGTCTACAAAGACCAACACATGTATGTTCAACTCACTTATCATGTGTATCTTTTTCTATTTTCAAGAATACTTTCCTTCAGTAGGAAAAGTTAAATGAGACACTACCAAACCAGTAACCCAATAGATTAGTGAACTGATTAAGTCACTAGGAGACAATTTTGAGTCTTTTATGTCTGCCTACTTCCTTGAGTTCAAGGAAAAGATGATGGAAAGGACTAGGATTCCTGAACAACTTGTAGAAAAATATAAAGATGAAATATGTATTATGGTGGACACAGATTTCACCCATATCAAACCAGTTGTACCAAGGACAGCTTGGTTAGCACCAATGGATTATGAGATCAATATTGATCAAGATACAAGTGCAATTGAGGCATTAAAAATGAGCCCATTGATAGCAAACAACCAAGGTTTGGAACATATGAAGAGGCCAAATCAAAGATAAAACAAGGCCTAGAAATCAAGAAGACTATAAACAAAAAGGATAAAATGGTTAAAAATCTCAAGAAGATTCTATCGGTAACAGATGATGAACAAGAACAACCAGAGACAACTGATGAACAGGGCACCATCGGTGAGGAACAAGAAAAAAATAAATCAGATTCTGAGGAGACTAAATCTGATACACCTCCACCTTCACCTCCTGCAAAGAAGCAGAGGACAAGGAGTCAAACTTCTGCAACCGATACAACACCCCTTAAGAAAGGTCAAGTAAGGACCTACATAAGGAAGAAGCCAGCTAAGAGAACAAGGAAATAAACTGTGAAAACTACACCGCCAAAGAAGAGGAAAAGGTTGGTTAGGACAAAGGCTGACATAGAGGACACTCAAGATGATGAGCCTAATGTAGAAAAGAAGAACTACAAGAATCAAACAATTGATGAAGCTATCGAATCCATTGCTACACATGGTACAATGACTGATAATAAAATCAGACAATGGGAAACACTAAACCCAAAGGACTGAAATAAGATACAAGAGGCAGTTATAAATTCAATGATCAAGAACAAATATGCACTTGCAAAATTTATCAGTCAAATACCTAAAGATCTATGTGAGATAATATACCAACAATGGTCAGATGCTCTGTTAACCGAAGGAGAAGCAAGGGAGAGGGTACTAGTGACACTAATGCCTCATGAATCCAAAGTTGAAGAGATCAAAGAAATACTCAACAAGCACTCAAATAAATTTGTAGCCAAAATAAGGGCATACAAAGTATTAGAGAATAAATTCATAGAGCTGGACAAAATGACTGAAACTAAATGGAGACAACTTCTGGATCTATCGGCAGAGTCAACAAGTGGTGAGAATCAATTACTTCTCACCAACACACATCATAGAGAGGAGGAGACAGACAATGCAAGTCCTTGGCACATTGCTCTAGACAATACTGAAAGTGATAATGAGCCTATAAATGTTGACACAGTCATGGAGTATATCATCCAAGATATCACTAACTATGACTCTGACAAAAATCTACAGAAGAAAGATGATGTCATATTTATCACACTTAAGGATCAACGAAAGCAGCAAGAATTGCAGACATTAGATGGTACAAAAATTAATGTTGTTGATGAACAAGTGCAAGACACTTCAATCATGGACTCCAAAGAACCAGACCGTGCAGACCAAGTGAAAAAAGATGAGGATGTCAATGCTCCAAAAGATCAAACCGATGAGCAGGACACCACTCTGAATACATCCCAAGCAACCACTCAAAGAAATATGCCTGTACTAATGAAGGAAATAAATATTCTAGAGGGTAATGATGGATCTGTAGCAGAGGAGAAAAGCACACCCAAGGACAAGGGTGATGCTAAAGCAATAGATACTATAGATAAAGAAAAAGATACAACTGCAGAGAAGGATACAACCGATGATCAAAAAGATACATCTACTGATCAAAATAAGGAGGAAACTCAAAAGGAAAAATGGGACACACAAAAAGACAAAGGTGAAGAATCAAAGCAAGATGAGAAGGAGAAACAATCAAAAGAAAAATATGCAGAGACACTCAAGGTTGAAGGAGAGACATCTTCACAAAAGTGACAGGTGCCACTCGAGTAGAAAACATAAGAAGCATCTTCCACAAGGCCTTCACCAACCACTTCAGAGAGAACAAATGAACTAGCTATGGTAGTTCATACATTTGCATCCCCACAAATCTCAAAGAAGAAGAAAGGAAAGAATAAGAACCCAGTAACCCTGGATGAATTCATTGAGATTCCAATTTGTGATCCAAGGACATTGGATCCAAGTACATTGACAAAGTATGCCAAGCTCTGTGAGAGAAAATCTATTCAATACAAACTAAAGAAAGCAACAAAAGAGGCCAAGGTACTAGAAGTAGCAAGAGGAATACTTCAACAGTTGTACCTAATATAGATATTGATCAAAAATTTCCAATGCTTGATCAACTGGTAATACTCACAGATGCAATAACATCTCAGTCTATTAATGTTGAGAAGGTTATGGAAGAGAGACTTGAACAAAATTATGAGTTCAAGCTAGCCAAGAAAATAAGCCAGGAAGTGACATTGAAAAAGGTTAAGCTATCTGAATTGGTAAGTACAATTGATCCAATAATATCATAAGTTATTACCCTAATACAGAGTTTGTGCACTTTAGATCAACTCACTCAGGAGTTTACCGACAAGATAGCAAAAATTGATGTTGATCTTAAGTCCAGTGCACAATGTCTCACCAACACTAAAGAAGCACTTAAATTGCATGATGAACAAATCATACAAGCTAGGAAACAGAGACAGGACATACAATTTGCAGAGATGAAGTACAAAGATGAGGTAAATGAGCTCCAAGCTAAGCTCTTACCGACACTTACAACACTGCAACAACATGTGACACATGCAAATACACTAATTTCCACCCCGAAAATGTCTGTTCTAGACAACATTTATGATATGCATGCGAGGCTAGAGCTACAACACATGGCTCTAGAACAACTAGAAGAAAACTGGGAGAAAATGCTCGAAGATATCAAGGCAACCCACTCAAATATATTTGATACATTGTAAGTTACACATTCTTGTCACAATTTTGACATCTTATAAGTTGTACATTTTTGTCATAAGTATCAAAGAAAGGGGGAAATTGATATGTTCACTCACCTCAATTAAAAGGAGGAAGTATGTATAGTAATAGAAAAAGGAAAATACAAGGAGAAAATAATATGTGCATACATAGAAAAGAACAGAGAATGTATAGTATACATGTACATATACTTATACTATACTGATGCATACGGTTAGGGGGAGTCATATGATGACAAGGATAAAGACATGGTGTTCATACTAAACACTTTAGTATTATGCACATATCGGTTTTTGATACTAATGTCAAAGGGGGAGATTGAAGGCATTATATTTTCCATTAGTATACTTAAGGAAAAATATGATCTGCACCATCGGTGTACTCCACACTGACAGATAGGGAACAGCACCACCCAACGCTAAGGTTACCTGACAAACACTATTAATTGTTATCCGGTGACAAAAAGGTTAAAGAAAACCCGATGAGTAACAACAGTGCAACCCGACGGAACAAAACAGAGAGGAACCTGACAGACAAAGGGAACCCGACGAACAGTTCAAACAAAGAAACACTGACAGACTTCAAGTTCAACCTGACAACCAAGAACCGACAGTCAGTTACATCCCGTAAAAAGTGGATCTGATTTCCACATCAGATAAATCACTGAAGTTGTATTTATAGCTTCTTGATTTACTTTTAAATCCATTATGTGCGGAGGAAGCAATGTATTTATTATTGTTTTAATTAGTTTTACTTATTTAAAACATGCAAACTAAAGATCAAGGTCAAGTTGTAAACCTTGGATCTAAGAGTTAACATTGAAATGCATGATTCCAAGATAGGTCAAATACTTGTATAAATAGGTGCTCAATCTATTGAGAATAGTTGTTATTCAATGAAGATAGTAGCCACGGAGAGCAACTACAGACCAGACAAGTGAATTCATGCAGAAGGAAAGAAAAAGAATCAAGTCAGTTTCAAGAACATAACAGAGGCTACCGACGAGCAGAGAAAAGGTATTCATTAATCACTTAAGGTGATATTATAATTCTAAGAGCTTTAATGGATCTTTAATCAGAAATTATAGATTGTATACAGTCAGGTCAACATTTGTACTCATTCTAACAAGTGTAGTACACTAATAAAATCCTTTCAAGAAAGGTGGGCTTAACCGTCCTATTGTAAAATCTCATAACTGAGTGCACACTTAAATCAGTGTTGCTAAAGCTCTTAACAAAGTAAATCTTAACAGGTCTCCACCCCAATACTCCTAACAGGGTAGATCATCAGAAGTGACCAAATTGTAATCCTTAATTGGCTCCCTTCCATTCTGTAGATAGTGAAGTTTTGTGGGTGCCATCCCCACTGCAGTTTTTACTTCCTAACAGGATTTTTCTCTGATACCATATCTTATGTTATGTGTTTATCATTTTCATGAATGTTTCTATGAATGATGCAAACCATTAAAGATTATGAATGAACAATACATACATAAGAAAGAACAATAGTAATGGTCGGTAATGCAGTAATGTATGATTACTAATAATTAATTGAGAAAGGTGTTAAAAGTTTTGGATGTACTGATTCACCCTTCCCCTCTCAGTACTACTTCCCATTAATTCCAACAATGAGTTCATTTACTTGATTGGTTTGATTTTATGTTTTATGTTTTATTTCAAGTTATTGAATTCGGTAAATAGCAGTAGCAGTATACAGTGTAAGTTATAAAAAAAAATTTGTGGTATTGATTCACCCCTCCCCTCTCAGTCCAAACTTTCCATAGTCATTCCAACATGAAAATTGTGAAGACAAAAAAGAGGAGCTAAACATTCCTGGAAAGGAAATGAATTTTTCTTCTGGGCTAAATTTAAAAGAAGGTTCAATATTAGTGATCCTATGGAGAATAAGAAGAAGGATTATGACAATATATGGTTCACATGGTGTAATAATCAGTCCAATAAGCATATAGTTTATTGTAGACTTGATAGTATGTATGTGGAAACATATACCTTTGGCTTTTTACACCCTTCGGGTCAGGCTCCTATTAGATTTTTTCCAGCTAGTATTTATGATCATTCTCCTATCTCTTCCTATATTACCTTCACTGATCTCTTGGCCCAAAGAAGTATGCATAGGAGAAATGACTTGTTTAAACTTAATACTTCTCTGCTCCAAGATGAAGATACAAATGAAGCTATCAGAACAGTTACTTATCTTTATAAATTTTGTAATCTTGATTTCTCCCCAAGAGAATAGTGGGATCAATTGGTTGAAGTATGGAAAGTTTGTTTCAAATCATTGGGAAAAAGGAAGCCAAAGATAGAAGACAGGAGGAGTGGTACTACTAGAATAAGCTGAATGAGGAATAAAAATCTCTCAAAACTAAAGGTAATGACAAGGATTTAGAAGAAGAGTTTATTATCTCTAAAATGTAGTTAAAGAAAATTTAAAACTACAACATTCGAGGGTAGAAAACTAGAGCAAAGATGAAATGGCTCAAAGAAGGAGATAGTGGGACTAAGTATTTTTTTAATCTTATAAAAGCTAAATGGAACATGAAAGAGATTAGTGGGATTCAGTTAGAGAATGGATATACTAGTGACAACAAGGAAATATTGAATGCATTTGTCAATTTCTATAAAGATTTGTTCTCCTTAGAACATGGGGTTGATAACCAAAAAGCACTTCAACGGTGTATTAATATTATCCCTAAGAAATTGACAAAGAAGAAGGCAAAAATACTTAGTTAAAAAATGAGGCTAAAATAAATTGAGGATACTAAAAGCTAAATGGCTAATGGGAAATCTTCAGGCTTTGATGGCCTTCCAGTGGAATTCTACAAGTAGAATAATGAATGGATCAGCATTGAGTTACTGGAGCTATATGAGGATGCTTTCAAAAAGAGATCCCTTGGAGAAAGAATCAACATAGGAGTAATTAAACTACTCCCCAAAAGTGGGGACAAATCCAAAGTTAGAAACTAGAGAACAATTACTTTATTGAATCTATCTTATAAGACTATTGCAAAGTTCTTGGCTAGAAGAATTTCTAGTATTCTTAGTACAATCGTCTTAGTTACCCAGACCATATTTATTAAAGGAAGATATATTTTAGAAAATCTTATTACAAGTCGGGAAGCTATGCATTAGGCTAAGACTAGTGGACAGAATGTTTCTATGGTTCTTCTAGACTTTAAAAAAGCATACGACAGAATTGAGTGGTCATTTGTCCTTAGTATGCTTCAAGCATTTGGCTTCCCTTTTTATTTTTGCAAGTGGATAGACATCCTATTAAAGACTCCTCAACACTTATAGAAGTGAATAGAGAATACTTTGATCCCATACCCCTTGGAAGATCCATCAGGAAAGGGTTCCCTATTGCACTGGCATTGCTTGTAATTTCATCTGATGCACTATTCTATATCCTCAAAGCAACAAAACCTGGCCACTGGGTGAAAGGTATTTCACTGCCCAATTTGGAGAGCTAATCATGGAGCAGTTTGTTGATGACACATCATTGTTTGTTGAACTTTCAGAGGAAAACTTTGACAATATACTTAACAGACTACAAATTTTTTTCCTACCATCAATTCTAAGATATTTGGCTATACCTTTCGCTATTGGTCCCTCTATTAAAGTTATGTGGTCTTGGATTTATAAGAAAATTGAAAAAAAGCACCTCAAATGGAAAACACATGTGTTATCACTAGCTAGAAGAGTGCAAGTGGTTCAGAAAATGTTGACTTCTCATGTAATTTACTATGCATATGCTTGGTTGTTTGTTAATTATCAAACAAACAAGTTAGAAAAAATCCTAAGGGATTTCATATGGTCTGGGGCACAAAAAAGGCGCTATGTAAAATAGGAATGGTGTTGCAGACCAAGGGAGATGGGAGGTCTTGGGATGAGAGACGTGAAAACTCATGGAATCTTTCCTTAGCCTCTAAGTGGATCTTCAAAGCCCTTAATGGTAATAAACCATGGAAAATTATTGTGAGAAATAACTTGCTCAGATCTACTATAAAAAAGGG
Source organism: Thuja plicata (assembly GCA_018584345.1). Taxonomy (NCBI): domain Eukaryota; kingdom Viridiplantae; phylum Streptophyta; class Pinopsida; order Cupressales; family Cupressaceae; genus Thuja; species Thuja plicata. The sequence continues at coordinate 1,167,745 of MU228140.1, forward strand.
CAAACAGTGGAAAGATATCCCTCTATGTGATATTGTCTTTGGTGAATTTTATATCAAGATTTTTGGTTCAAGTGTGCTTTCTTCTCTGTAGAAAGCATGGTCTTAGGTTAGATATTTTCTCTTCCCTAAGAATGTTATAGGGAGAAACCCATATTTTACTATTGTTGATATATCTATTTGGTGGGCCATTTACCTTAATGGGAAACCTCTTACTTTAACCCAGTGCTGCTCTGCCAAACTTTGGAATGCTAAATGCATCTCTCTCATTCAAGACATTATGGTTGACAACCGATTGGGTCCTTGGGAGGAAAGTAGTGGTAAGTTCAATATCCCAGCATCCCAAAATAAAAATTACACTCAAATTTCTAAAGCTTGTGGAAGATTTTTTCCAGCCAAAATTATGAATTCTGAACAGTTTATGGAGCAGCTCAAATGGTCTGATGTTAAGATGTTTGTGGATTTTTCCACTAAATAGGTTTATAACATGTTGAAAGATGATAATGACATTCTCAGTAGAATTAATCAAATCTGGGGTTTTAGTTGGTCGATCACTAGATGACACATTGTCTTTGATTTATTTTGGCATTCTCCTATTGAGCCCAAAAAGTCTTGTTTTCGTTGGATTTTATTGTTAAAAAAGCTTGTTGTTGGTTCTATCCTTTCCTCTGTTGGTGTTAAGCTTGTTTTTGGTTCTACCCTTTCCTCTGTTGGTGTTGAACCTGTAATTTGTTCCATTTGTAACTATCTTGAAACATTTGAGCATTTTTTTTAATGTAAGTTTGCATGTAAGATATGGTCTTTATTTTTTGGGCATTCTATTAAGTGGAACTGCAGACTAGGCCTCTCATGGAATGATATCCTTGTTGGTTTTGTGGAAGCATTTGATTTCAATATGAACAAGTTTTGGCTTAATCTAACTTCTAAAATTCTTTAGTTCATCTAGAAGTAGAGAAACAAAGAGGTTTTCCAAGATAGGAAATGAGACCTTATTGAGTTTAATCTTAAACCCGTACATTTTTATATAATATCATGAGTTTTTGTCATACTTGAAGTACCCAAAGATAGGTTCCTGATTCTAGTGAGGGGAGGAAAAAGTATCAATTACAAGGAAGACATCCAATCATCCATATATTTTGATGCTCACTCAGAGATGCTAAACAAGGAGGAGCTTGAAAATATTAAGAAAGCTACCATGAAAAAACAAATTGACATTGAACAGGAAAACATGGAGATTAGAGAACAAAGGGACAACAATGGTCCATCCTAGGAAAAGACAACACACATTGAACATATAGTGGATCCCCCCTTGGAACTTATGATGCTGACAAAGTTCAATGCAGTAACAGTGGCTATGGTGCATGGGAATAGAGTATCAAATAGTTTATATAGTTTTATTGATCAGTTTTGCCTTTTTGATATATGGATAAGTAACATCAGTTGCTCTATAAATTTCTTATAAATACCCCTCAATGTAAGATGTAAATAGGCAATACTATGTCTCTGTGGAGACAATAATGGTTGATAGTAACTTAATTTTGGTAGTTGTTATCTATTTTTTGTTCTGATATTGGTTACTGTATTCAGTAGATAAACTATTTTAATATATTAAAAAAAAAACATTTCTTTAATGAGGATGGGAGAAACTCAATGCAAATATGATAATAATTCAACTGAACTTAATGTTGGGAGAAACTCCATTGTTAAGCACTCCATTCCAAATAGTACTAAAGTGAGTGAACCCTGAGAAATCTAATACTTTGTCCCTTAAAAATCACCTAAATGTAATGAGTGCTAAGTAGACAAATCATACTCAAAAAATAAGTCACATGGATCTTACAAAAAAGCTATAAGAAAAATATTAATTTAGAAAGAAAGGGAAAATAAGATTATAATATTTTTCTCATCATTTTAAATTTTGTAATGTCAAAATCAAATAAGACATAAGAAAAATAATTAGTCGATAGGCTTCTTAGTGGGAGAACCCTCGCCAGGTCCTCCATATGTCTTACGTCAGTATCATAAAATGTTTTCCCTACTCAGAAAGTTCAGGAAGTGGTTAGATGATGCTTGTTGATTTCTCCATTGCCCAGGTTTAAAGATTAAAGCTTGTCACAATTATCCCTAAGTACTTACACCAAGTTAACAGGGAATTTTTACTGAGATGCATGGTAAAATACATTTTCCCTCCACTTTGAACCGTCATATGATTCTTAAAAGAAAGTGACCAAATTAGCCTGTATGTTAATATTAACTTCTATAGATTTTTCAATCGCAAGAGATGAACATAGTGATATAGTCCTCAGTGAAATCATGAATTTAAAGAGTGAAATGAGGAAATAGGAAACAATCAATCCTCACCCTCTCTGGCTTTATATTTTTTCCCTAGTATTTTTTTTAATGTTTGATGCCACCATTTATTGAATAATTTAGCAATAATTAAATATTTTGGAGGTGTTTGTGACATTCGAGATTTTTCTTTATTGATTGATGAAACTTTCTTATGTTTTTTCAAGATGAGAGACACGTGATGGTTAAAATTGAAGATTTTCCTTTTGAAATTGGTGGCTTTGTAGGTTGGATACACCTTATCTATTCCACAAAATTCGGCATGGTTGCAGGCCTTGCTAAGGGTAGGTCCTCATGTTTCTACTTAACTTATTTTTTAATGTCATGGTATTTCCACAATCCATGAAGTTAAGTTGCTTGTGCTTTTGGATTTGATTGTGTGTGTAAGTTTTTGCATCTACATTTTGGATCACACTCTGTGATCCATCATCGGGATGAAAGAGAGAACAAAGAGCATGAAAGATGATGGATTAAGGAGTGTGATCTAAAAGTTTCATGCAAAAAATTACACACACAATCAAATCCAGAAGCATGAGAAACTTAGCTTATTTTTTCTAGTAGCAGTTGCTCAATTGTTTTTCGTACATTTGTGGAGCTAGTGGCCCATGAATGGTAATGTTTTCTTCTTAATTTTAGAAGTGTCTTAAATATTATTTTTAAATCAATTTTTTAGTAGTATTTCTTACAAATAAATCTAGAAACAAAATTGTAGGAAAATAAAAAGGACATGGGAAAATAATGGTGAAGACGTGTCAATTTTTTCAATAAGCAGTCGTTTCTTATTTCTAGTCCCCCCTTTTTTCCCACAACTTATTTTCATTTGCTATAAAATAGATGCTCCACAAAAATAGAAAAATACTATAATTTTCCTTTTCTCACAATTTTTATTTTGTATGGGAACACTCTACTGCTTAAATTTAAGCAGCAACATGGGGACATGAGGTAACCAAAAAATTTTGTCTCGTGTTTGATTCACTTGGAGCACAAGAAAAATGAGGTTGACATATTCTATGTGAACTGCAGTTGTCAGCATTGCCTCGTTTCCCATCATTCTCATCGTCTTATGTAGGTAATTTTTTTCTAAACTCCTTCCCTATTATAAGACATTGCTTGAGTGGTTGTAAGATTTTGTGAATTTCCCTGTATAGCCGTAAGATTTGTAGGATTTTAAATGTTGCAAAAATTAAAATATTTGAAATACAAATTTTAAATTCTATCTTTCATATTATAAAAGGTTTGGGCATAAATTGTAGTAAAAGGGATACATTTGGGCACTGTGTCTACCTAAAAATATGGGAATTGAGACAATGAAGATATTTTTGTAGGCAACATAGATTAAGTGGGAAGATTGACTATTGTAGATTGTGTGGGTTGGAAAAGGGTATCAAATTATGAATACCACCATCATGTACTTTCATAGATTGAAGATGTTGAAACCTCATTTTTACTCAAACCATTGCAAATCCTAATGCACAAGGTAAATTCATAAGTGAGGTTTAGAAATATATAGAGAAATCTCCAATCGAAGGTACACTACATTAAGATATGAAATACAAAAAAACATACAAACAAGAAGGAATACAGTGAAATGAACTGTGACTTTTTTCTTCAATTTCAATTATCCCTATGCTCGGTTTCAATTCAAAAATTAATGATTCCTCAAATGGAAATTCTTGCACAATAATTTTTGTAATTATTAGGTTGTCTCAAAGCCACTCAAAATTTTCTTGAATCATCAATGACTTTCTGTTAATTCAACTACTTTAGAAATTTTTTATTACATTTCCTAATAAGTATCAGTAAAGAAGTGACCATACTTGAATATTTTTTGTGGTTGTTGTAAGGTATTTTGTTGATACACAAAAGGATACAATACATGGCCTTGAAACACAAAAACAATGTACTATTGTTGTGTGTTTCTCCAAAATACTCATTAAAAATAGTTCTCCCAAAAATTCATCCCCACATCTTGGGAGCTCCATGCAACACTACTTTCTCTTAGTTCCCAAAAATGCTCTATTTCATCTGCTATTTTCATTTATAATATTTTAATGTTGTTAGTTTTTGTTATCATACATAATCATTATATAAAGTGGTAATCTCATTTTTTTTTAAATTGATTGCCTCTGATTTTTTGAAGTTTGTATTTAAGTTTTCAATATGTACATGAAAGAGTGACTCTTACAAGCTAGCTGATAGCTTTGCCTAGATATATACTCGCATCTATAGTGAGGGGTTCCAATTGGAGTAGACATAAATGGGATGGAGAATTAAGACAAGGAACCCAACTATTATATAAAATGCTCAAAAAAATAGAATTTCATGGAATATCATTATTGCACAATATGGACAAAGTAAATTTATTTAAGATTTATTTGAAGTTTGTTTTTAAGTTCTCAATAAGTACATGAAAGATGATTCTTACAAGCCAGCTAATAGCTTTGCTTGGATATATATTTGCATCTATAGTGGGGGGTTCCAATCGGAGTAGACATTTATGGGATGGATAATTGAGACAAGGAGCCCAACTATTATATAAAATACTCAAAGAAATAGCATTTCATGGAATTTCATTATTGCACAATATGCACAAAGTATTTATTTTATTTAAGATTTATCCAAAAAGTAGAGATGTTTATTCAACAATTATTCGAAGATGAACTTCAACTTCCACGGACAACTATTTTGAAATTTATCCAAATAAGACAGATTTCTATTGTGCAAATAAGACATTGTTGGTTTTGCATTAAGTTTGGAAAATTTATACATGGTTTTCACGTACCATGTTCTCATCAAGATACTTTTAACATAATATTCTTGTAATCAGATAATTTTTGACCTTTTTGGTTTGCAATTTTTGTGATGCGGGAGCATCCTACTCAACTGTGCCACAATGAAGAGTTAGTAATTTTTTTCCAATGTCCTACTTGCGTGTGGAAATTAAAGTCAGTGCACCTTGCTTTAAAACACTTGGCATGTAATACAATAGATTGTGAAAAGAAACGCCAAGGATAGAAGAGGAATTTTGGAATTAGTTAGTAACCGATAAAATTAAAATACAGCGGAATAAGGATCAAATAAAGGAAATAAAAATGACACATTTCCCAACAAGTAGTCGAGAGAGACAAAACTATTGTACAATAAAATAAAACAATGCAATAAAAGAAGGAATTTTTTGGGGGGTTTTGGCTTCTATATGCAATAGTGTGGGTCTACATAATGGGATACCTCGATCAATACAAGAGGGAGTGTGTATTGAGAGAAGGGTTGCATTGAGAGTCAATATGGAAGAAAAATAGAAAGACAAGATTTCACCGGATGTCTCCCTAAATTGTCTAGAGTCGAGTCATTAGATGACCTATTTATTCAGCTGGCTTTCTCCTTCGAGCGATGCTCCAAAATGCAAAACAACCCATATACAATTATACGGAAAAGGGATGAATCTCGCCTAAAATAGATGTCTCTCTCAACAAAATATAATTATTTTGAGCATATCCAACAGTAAAGATGTAAATATTCCATTAGATGTTTTCTTACGTAGGAAAAACATTATGGCAAATCTTCTCATATCAGCACCACAATATCATCACTTTATATATTTTGTACTATCGGCATAACCATTGCACCACTCAAAGGTGCAAGTTCTACTAATAAGCTATTTATTGATCTAGAAAGAAACGAAAAATAAAACTATTATTTTTTATTTTGAATGGTATTAAATAATGAAATAGAATGAATTTGTTTGTCAAAATATTTTGATAAATTAAAAGGAAATGAAATTCATCTTTATTTCATAAATTAATAAATTTTTAGATCCTTTCTCATTTTTTTAATAGTATTCTTTATTTCAAAAATGAGTTTTTTTTTCAAGGTAATAATGTTTTAAAAAAAAATTCAAACAAAATGTTATTAATATAAATATTATGTATTGTATTTAATTCCTCTTCTTTATGAGGTATCTAGAATTCAAACTTTTCTTCATGGAAAAGATAATTAGGATGGAGTATTTTATCTTTGAGGTGAATAAAACTTAATTATAATGATATTTTTTACAGTAGAATGAAATTCTCAAGAGATGCTTTTGACACTAAAATTTTGTTTTTTTGGTTCATGGGACCTCTAAGAAAATAAAAGATAAGACAAATAATGACACAAAAGTAGAGGCTCTAATTGTTGGGAATTTGAAGTCCAATGGTCGCATGACCTTTCACCTTCTTTGGTCTCTTCATTTTATATTTGTATATGTTTGTATATTTATCTATGTGTATAGCTCATGTATGGTGTATTAGTGTAATATTAATAAAGATATTTTCCTACTCTGAGAGCAGGTGTAACTAGTTTTGGTGAACTAATATAAAATATGTTTTGTGTATGAATGTTATATTTTGTTTGTTCTTTATTTTTGTCAATCAACTCTTGATTATTTTAATAATTGGTATCAGAGCTTGGTTAGAGTTGAGGATAAATATGGAAGATGTTTGGGTGTTGGATCCCAGAACTTTATTCTTCTATGTATTTAAGAGTTGAATTAGAATAGTAGCTACTCATCCTACTTCAAATTCATCATTGTGTGATGAAGCCTTGATTGTTCTGAAGAATTTTTGGATTAATTTGATAATGAAGTTGATTTAGTTACTGAATAATTTCTTGACAAGTTGGGATTTGATAAAATACCAACATGTTTTTGTTGTGATATGGAATATTTGTCCACCCCTATGAAAGATGAAACAAAATGTGCACTGGTGGGATGAAGAAAGTGAAAATACTAGTGTTTAACAAGACTAATGGAGAGACGACAAATAAGCTTCACCACTACAAAATAAAGAGAATGCAAACAAGGATGCAATAGATGGCTAAGAAAATGAGGAAGTTTCAGTTGAAGAGAAGGATGCTAGATTTATTTCTTTCTCAATTCTTGATGCAGCTATGGTATGCATAAATGGTTTAAGAAACCATGAACTAGTGACACTGAGGAGTGATGCAATTTCTCAATATCCATTTTGGAAGATGAGGAAATGTAGAATGGGGACCTGAGAAAGAGAGTGAGGAACAATGTAAGTAGAGAGAAATTGAGCCCCGTGATTTTTATTTGAAGCAAGAAGAATTTGAAGTATGGGTGGAGGGACTGAAATCGCTAAAAGTGGCCTATGAAAGGCATGTGAGAGTGAAGTCGACAAAGCAGTGCAAGAGGTGGAAATTGATAATGGTGGAGATCAAGAAGTTACATAGTTACAAGAAAAGACGTAGGGTCTTAACATCAAGCCTCATGAGGCAATGGAGCCTTGTTGAGGTCGACAGCTTTAAGAAGGCTCTTCTCAAGTTTTTAATGGATTTGTGGAACCTTCGTGTTGATTTTGGCTACTTTGGTGCTCCCAATATTTTGACCGATGATGAGGAGAAAGTCCTTAAAGCATCTAGATATTTGACAATTTCACATATATAATGATGAAAGATGAGAAATTGGGCATGACTTATTAGGTAGATCACTTGCTTAAGGACTACAATAAGTAAAAGCTTGATAAGGATCCATTACTGCCAATAGAGAAGGTAAATGAACTAAAATAAGTGTTAATTTTTCTGGATGAGTTATGTGTTAAAGCTCTATCAAAAAGAGGTGAACTTATTCCTAATTGTGAATTTATGGGTGAGTTTGCACCTATAAAAGTTGTAAGAGAATATATTTAGTGATTAGATTTAATTAAGTCTGATATAATTTAGAAAAGATAAACAATTTGATGGGTCTAGTTACAATGTGAAATTAAAAGTGGAAATGTAGGAGATGTCGTTATTCATGGTTGTACCTGTTGGACTTCAAGTGGGAGATTGTTGGGAATATAAAGTCCAATGTTCACATGACCTTTCTCCTTCTCATGTCTCTTTATTTGATAGATGTATATGTATAAATGGATTCATATAGGTCATGTATAGTGTATTTGTGTAATATTAATAAAGATATTTCCCTTCTTTTAGAGTGGATATAGCTATTTTTTGTGAACCTCTATAAATTTGTGTTTTGTGTCTAATTTCTATATTTTTGTCAACCTTCTCTTGATTACTTTAACACTAATTCTATGTATTCCTAATTACCATTAATTGTGAGCTCTCTTAACTATAAATTGAAGTTATTCATATGAATATTTATAATTATATTTGGAATTATGGGTCTAAAACTTGAAAACTACAAAAATCGTATGAGAGGCATAACCTATATAAAACTCTTTATAGAATTATTATTTTCTTAAGTTTTATAAGAAGAAAAACAAGGTGGAAGATCATCGTTCCCACTATGGAGTAGATCACCATGAAGGTATTTTAATTGATACCTAACAATGTTGATTTTTTTAATAGTATAGTGGTTAAGTAGGATGAGGCATAAGATGTTTAATCGTACTATCTTCTTGTCCTTTCTTCCTCAATATGGTTTTAGTTTTCATGTCATCTCATTTATTACACCATTTATTATTTAATTTTGACTTTTGATCTATGATTAAATTGGGGAAGCAATTAAAAATATATATAGGTTGATTTTCAAGAACAAGCTAAAAGATTTTGGATTAAAATAAGTTTATAGGTTGATTTTCAAGATGAAGCTTAAAGATTTTGGTTTAATTTTGATATATTTTTGAAACATTTGTTTCTAATATATGTAATTTGATCCTAGGAAAGGATGTGGTCAAAGCACTATTTGTGTTCATGTGAAACAAATTTTTAGGGGTGGTTGGATAAAACCTTGTAGGTGTTGAAGGTGGCTTGGCGGTTGAATCAATAGTTGTGTTCATATGAAATTAAAAGTTTAGGGGTGGCTTGGATAAAATTTTGTAAGTGTTGGAGGTATCTTATAGTGAGCTATTATTTTTATTTTGGGAAGATATTGCAAGGGCATAAAATCCATCAACTTTTTAAAGACCTAAAAATGGTTCTTTGTTTAGTTGGAAGAAACATAATGTATATAAAGTCATCTATTTCATGTAAAGGAAGACTAGTTAGTACGGATAAATTTCCTCATTTGTGAGTTAATATCTATATTTTATCCCTATACCTTAGTATTTCCAACAATAAGTGAGATAATAATGTTATAAAGGTGTTTGTGAGAGTAGTAAAATTAAACTCAAGTTTAACCAAGAATATTAAATTATATTAAGGTGGATCCATTTTATGGTGTTTGTATCAATTAATGTGTGTGTGTGTGTGTACATCTTGATGAGATTTATTGTTGGAATTATTGTTATTGATGTCAAAACCTATGTATTGAATGGTTGTGCTCTGGGTGATGTACAAAAATGATCTATCCTATGTATTATTGTATGGTAACATATTTTTTAAATGGTTATCCTTGTTTCAACAATGGTGGTATATCTTTTTGGTAGATCTATAGTAATCAATGGGTGTAGAATCATTAAGATTTCATAGTTATCATTGGTTGTCTTCAGAGTTCTTTCCAGGTATCCTTGATATCTAGAAATTCATGAAATATGTTGGAATATTTTAGTATGTCAGTTGTATTACTTTTTAGACATGTGCTACTCAGTGTTATCCCTCGGTTGGTGCTGAATTTTGTAGTGATCAACATATGATCTTGTTTGTGGTGTTCCCATCACCCCCATAATATATTTATCTTTTGATGTTTGTGCTATGTATGTGCTTATTGTTAGAATAGTCCCAAAGGATAACTAAGAGGGGGGGTGAATCAGTTATCAGCCAATTTAATTCTTTTCTCTTATTAACTTCATAATACAATAAAGTACATGCACATTCAGATAACACAGTAGACAACACCACAATTTGGTTACGGGGAAACCAAATGGTAAAAACCCCGGTGGGAATTAACACCCACAATGAACTATACTTGTTTATAATAATCCTTGTTAGAAGATCTTGCAACCCTGTTAGGAGTTTTTCTTTACAATGCAATAAGTATAGTGACCTAGTTAAGGGTTTGACCCTGTTAGGAGTCTTTTACAAATAACCCGGTTAAGGGTGAGGACTCACTGTCCAAAATCTCATTTCTTTAATGGTGAAGGCTACAACCTTCTAAAGAACAGATATGCACTATATCTATTGATGAACTATAGAGTAGACCTGCTGTCTTGATTAGTTCCAGTGTATTGTAATCTTTCACTTATTTCTTCACATAGATCCTTGATGAATGAAACTCAACTGATATTCTGCTCTGCACTTTCCTGCATCTTTTCTTATCATTCACACTTAGCATTCCACAAATGACTTGCTATAAGTATCTTTCCCAAAGTATAAGATCAAAGGACCTATTAGACAACTCTTCATAACATCCTTGTTGGCTTTACTAATCACCCAAGCATAATTACAACCACACAATATAAACTAAATAGATGCGACACTTCACTAAGTCAGCCTCACCAAATTAACTCTAACTTTCCAATCTTCTTGAAACATGTTTGGCGCCTTTAGATAACTATCATCAACTCATTACTAAACTTGAATATACACACGCATATCCCAAAGATAGGTGCAACTCAAGAACCAATACAATATGTCAGCTCTGTATAGACAAACTCCAGAAACTGTAACTGCCACATAACAAAATTACACAACACAATTGAAACTTCATATCTGAGTCTGTGTGTATGAACAAAACATAAACAACATGTCTACAACATGAATATAACCACGCAAGGCTTGATACCATCATTTTGATAAGTACATATAGAACACTATTGTATATTATATGTTTTCATCAATGACAAACATACAATCAACTAGCTTCCAGAAGTAAATCTCCAACAATCTCCCCCTTTGACATTGATGGCAACATATGATATTAAAAACATCTTCAGCACCTGGTGTCTTCTTTCTTTTTACAATCTTCTCAATATCCTCATCAAATATTTCTCTACACTATTGCAGATCCTCTGACTATGTTTATACTCCCCCAGAGTATATGCTCCCCCTTACTATATACTCCCCCTTTGATGTCAATTGCACAGGGTGCCATAAACAATTAAGCATAGGTACTACTCCAGAAGTAGAGTAGTCAACCATTCATCAGTCACTTAATGACTAATGTTCTTGCTACTTTTTCTAATCAGACTCGGGAGAGGGAATTACTCCCAACTTCTCCCTGAGATACTCAAAAGTATCTTTTGATAAAGGCTTTGTGAAAATATCTTCTAACTGTTCTTTGGTGCTCACATAGTCCAATTTTACTTCATTATCTGCAACTTTTTCTCTAAGAAAATGGTATTTTATCTCAATGTGCTTTGTCTTTGCGTGCATCACAGGGTTCTTTGACATGTTGATAGTACTGGTGTTATCACAGTGAATAACAACAGGATAGTCAACCTGTATACCAAAATCTTTAACCATTTGTTTGATCCAAACCATTGTTGAACAATTTAATGTTGCTGCAACATATTCAGCTTCTGCTGTCGACTGAGAGATACAATTCTGCTTCTTGCTTACCCAAGAAACCAACCTATCTCCAAGAAATACTGCTCCTCCAGAAGTACTCTTTCTGTCATCAAGACAACCTACCCAATCTGCATTTATATACACATGAAGTTTTACATTCTCTGATTTAGGATACCATAAACCATAGTCTATAGTTCCCTTTAGATATCTGAATATTCTCTTTATTTCCATTAGGTGATTATGTTTTGGTTCAGTTGCAAATATTCCAACAAAGCCAACTGCATTAGATATGTCTGGTCTAGATTGAGTAAGATATATAAGTTTTCCAATCATAGACTTATATAATGTCTTGTCAACTGTTGCGGAATCATCTTCTTTAGAAAGCTTGCTTCTAGTTATC
>MU228140.1:1179927-1214427 GCA_018584345.1 Thuja plicata
TAAGTTTTCCAATCATAGACTTATATAATGTCTTGTCAACTGTTGCGGAATCATCTTCTTTAGAAAGCTTGCTTCTAGTTATCATAGGAGTGCATACTGGCTTATAGTCATCCATCTTGAAGGTCTTCAATATTTCCCTCACATATTTCAACTGATTTATGAATATTCCTTTATCTATCTACTTTACGTTTAGTCCCAAAAAATATTTTATAGGACCAATCATGCTCATTTCAAATTCATTATGCATTTCTTTTGCAAATTCTGAACTAAGCTTGTCATTTCCTCCAAAGATAATGTCATCAAAAAATATGGCAACAAGTAATAGTCCATCAGGTGTTTCTCTTATGAATAGGTTACAATCTGCTACTCCTTTCTTAAATCCAATCCTAGTAAGATAACCATCTAGTCTCTCATACCAAGCTCTTGGGGCCTGTTTAAGTCCATAGAGTGCTTTCTTCAATCTGCATACCATGTCTATTTTATCTAACAGATTAAATCCTTTAGGCTATTCTATATATACTTCTTCCTTCAAGTCTCCATTCAGAAAAGTTGATTTTACATCCATTTGATATACTTTAAAATCCTTGAATGTTGCATAAGCCAAGAATAACTTTATGGCTTCCAGTCTGCTCATAGGTACAAATGTGTTAGTGTAATCTATCCCTTCCCTCTACGCATATCCTTTACACACTAGTCTTGCTTTGTTTCTAACCACTGTTCCATCTTCATTCATCTTGTTTCTGAATACCCACTTTGTTCCAATCACATTTTTGTCACTGGGTCTAGAGACCAATTCCCATGTATCATTTTTTATTATTTGATCTAATTCTTCTTCCATTGCTTTCTGCCAGTCAGAATCCTTACAAGCATCTTCAACATTTAAAGGTTCAATCTATGAAAGTAAACATACCTCTTCATCCACTGTTAACCTTTTTTTATTTTGATCTAGTCAAAGCACTGTTGCTCTGATCTCCAATGATATCATCTTTTGAATGATACCTAGATGTGAATTTTGAAACTTTAGGTGTAACATCCTCATCTATAATCTATGATACTTCTTTTCTTGATTCAATTTCATTACATGAAACATCAATGCAATCAAACATTTCTTCAATAACAGTGTCTTTACTGCTATGCATGGGTTCATCCTCAATCATAGGTGCATATTCATAATACCTTTCTTGAACCATGAACTTCTCATCAATCTTTACATGAGTACTTTCAATTATCTTTAATCTTAAATTAAAACATCTGTATGCTTTTCTTCTAGTAGAGTAACCAATGAAAATATCTTCATCACTTCTAGCATCAAACTTACCAACACCATCATCTCTCTTGATGTAGCACTTGCTGCCAAATATTCTAAAGTATTTTACTATAGGTACATTACCAAACCAAATTTCATAAGGTGTCTTATCCACGCCTGGCCTTAGTTGAGTTCTATTGATAGTATAGACTGATGTATTAACTGCATCTCTCCAATAGGTGTGCTCAACTTTTCCTTCAATCATCATAGTGCGCGTTGTATCAAGTATGATCATGTTCCTTCTTTCTGCTAACCCATTCTACTGTGGGGTTCTAGGTGCACTCAACTGTATTTTAATTCCATGTTCTTCACAATAGTCATAAAACTAGTTAGAGGTGAATTCTCCTCCTCTATCTGATCTCAAGCACTTTAGTTTTAATCTAGATTCATTCTCCACTTTGGCTTTGAATATTTTGAACTTCTTAAAGGCTTCATACTTCTCCTTTAAGAATGCAACCCACATCATTCTTGAAAAATCATCAACAAAAAAAATGAAATACCTTTCTCCGTAATATGACCTGGTTTGAGTAGGACCACATAAATCTGTATGCACTAGGTCTAACTTGTTTTCAACTGAGTTCTGCTTGCTTCTGAAAGAACTCCTTACATGCTTTCCCATAATACATTCCCTGCATATTTTTTCAGCTGGTCTTACAATACTTGGAAGATCTCTAACTTCCTTCACATTGCTTATCTTAACTATATTATCAAAGTTGATATGACAGAGTCTCTGGTGCCATAACCAACTGTCATCCACTTTTGCAACAAAACAACTTACATCAGAATTGAGCTGGAAAACATTACCTTTTGTTTTGGACCCTAATGAAATCATGTCTCCTTCTTTGTTTCTAATAATGCATTTTTTGTCTTTGAATTCCAAATGATAACATTTGTCAAGTAGTTGTCCAACACTTAGTAAATTGTGATGTAATCCATCAACATACAGAACATCATCTATCTTGTTCTTTCCATCCAGGGTGATGGATCCTCTACCTATGATAGGTTTAGGAGTGTTATCTCCAAATCTAACCATACCACCTTTGTACTAGTCTAGATGAACAAATATATCTTTATCACCTATCATGTGATGAGAGCATCCGTTGTCAATGATCCAATCAGTTCTGATGTCTTCTTTGGAAATTAGGGCTAACTCCTATGTTTCCTTTTCATCTTCAATGTCCATATGCTCAATAAATTTTTCTATGTCTTTAAGGGAAATGAATCCAATTTCATCTTCTCCTGAATCTTCATCAGTTACACCTTCTTCAGCATGATAGCATTCCTTCATGTATTTAGGTTTATAGTCAGATCTGAATTTCTTTACTCTTGTAGGACACTTGGATGCAAAGTGACCAATCTTGTTGCATGAAAAACATTTGAATGGAATCTATACTTCATATTTCCCTTTGCCTTTCTTTTCTCTTTTGTCAATCATGGCTATGATTTCTTCTAGTTCTTCATCAACTTCTTCTATCTCATTGTTGCTAGAGATGTGAGATTTCTTGCCAAGAACTGAAGCTTTGAAAGTTGTTTCATCTTTTGGTTCAGTCTTCAATCTTGATATCTCAAATACAGAGATTTTACTGATCAAAGTCTCTCTCTTGAGTCTTGTGAAAATTGCATGGTTTCCTCTAGAATATTGATCTTGTTCTCATAGTCTGATGTTAGAGTAGTCAACAGCTTGTCCATTATATCTTCTTCTGATATTTCTCCACCATTGTTTCTGATTCCAGAAACTGCTTCATATATCCTTTGATTGTAGGCTCTAATGTTCTCTTCAAGTAACATCTCAAGACTATTGTATTTCTTTTTCCATGTATTCCTGCATGCATTCTTTGCTTGAACATCTCCTTCAAACATGTCTTCTATATACTTCCATATTGTGTATGCCTTGTCTAATTTCTTGATCTCAGAGAATTCACTATCAAATAGTGCACTTATAAGGGCTTCTTTGGAAATTGTATTAGCTGTGAATGTATCCTTCTATTTACTAGTAGCATCATCTCTTGATAGATCTTTTAAAGAGGGAATAACAACTTCTTGTGTGGCTATCTCAAAGATGTCAAAACCAACACACTGTAAATGTGTTATCATTTTGTTTTTCCAATCCAAATAATTTTCTCCATCGAACTTAGGTCTCTCTTTTCTGAAGTAAGACATCTGATCTACCTTAAGTTGTTAGGCTTCTTCTTCAAGGCACTTGGCTCTAATACCAATTGTTAGAATAGTCCCAAAGGATAAATGAGAGGGGGAGTGAATTAGTTATCAGCCAATTTAATTCTTTTCTCGTATTAACTTTAGAATACAATAAAGTAAATGCACATTCAAATAACACACTAGACAACACCACAATTTGGTTACGGGGAAACCAAATGGTAAAAACCCCGGTGGGAATTAACACCCACAATGAAATATACTTATTTATAATAATCCTTGTTAGAAGATCTTGCAAACCTGTTAGGAGTTGTTCTTTACAATGCAATAAGTATAGTGACCTGGTTAAGGGTCTAACCCTGTTAGGAGTCTTTTACAAATAACTCGGTTAAGGGTGAGGACTCATTATCCAAAAGCTCACTACTTTAATGGTGAAGGCTACAACCTTCTAAAGAATAGATATGCACTATATCTGATGATGAACTATAGAGTAGACCTATTATCTTGATCAGTTCCAGTGTATTGTAATATTTCACTTCTTTCTTCACATAGATCCTTGATGAATGAAACTCAACTGATATTATGCTCTGCACTTTCCTGCATCTTTTCTTATCATTCACACTTAGCATTCCAAAAATGAATTTCTATAAGTATCTTTCTCAAAGTATAAGATCAAGGGACCTGTTAGACAACTCTTCATAACATCATTGTCAGCTTTACTAATCATGCAAGCATAATTACAACCGTGCAATATAAACTAAATAGACGCGACGCTTCACTAAGTCGGCCTCACCAAATTAACTCTAACTTTGAAATCATCTTGAAACACATTTGGTACCTTTAGATAACTATCATAAACTCATTAATAAACTTGAATATACACACGCATATCTCAAAGATAGGTGCAACTCAAGAACCAATGCAATACGTCAGCTCTGTACAGACAAACTCCAGAAACTGTAACTGCCACATAATAGAATTACACAACACAACTGAAATTTCATATCTGAGTCTGCGTGTATGAAAAAAACATAAACAACATGAATATAACCGTTCAAGTCTTGATACCATCATTCTGATAAGTACATATAGAACACTGGTGTATATTATATGTTGTCATCAATGACAAACATACAATCAACGAGCTGCCAGAAGTATGACCTATTTTTGGGTCTCGTGGTAGTGTGGTATGGGTTTCTCATATGTGTGACCTATCTTTCAAGTCTAGCACTAGCATGTTAATCTTTATTGTATATCTCAAGATAATTTTTTGTATTCAAGCTGACATTTTTTCTAGGCCGACATATGTTTATGGTTCAATGGATATGTATTTATGTAGAACATCTTTTTGATTCCAAAGAAATGTGTGTGTGTGTGTGTGTTAAAGGAAATATGATGTAAGAATGATTATGTGAATGAATACTTGGTGGTGAAGTGTGAAAGAATTGTAATAAGTGTGATGGATTATAGTGAAGAAAAAAAAAAGATAGTGACAAAAAGGAGTCTTCTGTTTTGCAGAAGATTGTTGAAGGCTAGCATAAGATCTCTAACTGGATCTGCTGTAGATAGTTGTTATTTTGATATTAACTATAATTATTTCATGCATATACATATGTAACATTGTCAGTTCAAATTTTTCTGTAAGACCTTTTTATCAGTCATTTTTGTATTGGTAGTGAGCCTTATTACTTCAAGGAAGTTAGCCCAACCGGCAGTGATCCTTACCTGCAATAAGCCAACCAACAATTAGCCTTTCTTAAAATCACCTTAATAGGTGTCACCTTAAATAGTTCTATATTCATGAGAATTAATTTCTCCATGGTTTTTACCATCTTGGGTTTCCATGTTAATTTTGGTGTTATGGTGTTTTTTTGTTTATGGACTTTAATGTTCTAAATTGTTTTAATTATCTGAATAGTTTAAGATAACTTTGGACTACTTAATTTTGTGAAAAAAAATTTGGAATAATTGATTCATCCCCCTCTCATTTATTCATCTTGTTCAAGAATCGGTATAAAACCTTGGTCCCTTGGAGATAGAGCTTAACCGTTTGAGGGAGATATTGGCAGTTTAAACAAATGGCAGGAGATTACAACTATTATGAAGATTTGAAGATAATGTTGGATGACATGGAAAGCACTAAATTTGAAAACCATGAATTGAAATAAAATGTCAACGAAGATAATACTTGTATTTACAAGTTGAGGGAGCAGATTCAAAAATTCAAATCAAGACACAAAGAGGTGAGCTAGGATTTAAAGGAATCAAAAGAGAATGTGGAAAATTTGAAACTACAACTGGATGATTGCAAAAATACTAAAGAATTTCTCAAGGAATTTTAACTGGTTATTTGAATCAAATCTTTCATAATTGGTCCCACACATATTGATACTATAACCCTCTTTATTTTGTTGATCCTGACCATCATTATAATTAGGAAGTTTAATCAAATATTGTGTAGTTGCACACTGAAAAGAAGAGTGAGGAATATTACAAGGTACACACTGTTGTGGGTCCACAACACACACCCTATTTTGGTCCTCTAACCATGGGGACCCCCTTCTCTTTTTTGGTTTTTTGAGTCTGCCCCTCTCCTTGTCCCTTGAACTCGATCTCTTGAGGAGCCTATTAAGGAAAAATAGGGCATTTTCAGCCTTTTTTCCCTTTTGGAATTTTGGAGGACCTAGAGTCCTTCGAAACACCAAAATGGATGAAAGGCCAAGCCTAGCCCTTTCAGTGTTTTTAACCCTAAAATAATGAGAGGGGATGAGGCCACCTGACGTTCTACATTTTAGCCTCTGAAGAGATGAAATCAGGTGACGTCACCCCATGGGCTATTTAAATGGCCCAAGCCCTAAGTGATCCTCACTTTTGTTTTGTCATCTTCTATGTTTTTTGCCTCCCGTGCACTCACCATTTATTCTCACCTCCTCATTCATTCCTTGTCAGTTTCTCCTTGCCCTTGGCTCCTTGCAGTGGTCTTCATCTTCCCCTTCTCATGTTTGACAAGTAGAGTTTCCATCTCCCCTTCCTATCAAACTTTGTCTTTGTTCTTTAGTCAGTTTAGGATAGGTTTTTTGGTCAGGTCATGTTTCCCTCCCCAAGTCCCTAGGGTTTGAGCCCTTGGGCTTGTAGAGGGGTCACTCTCCCATTCTATTATTTTTTTTCTTTTGTTAGCCTTACGGTATTTGTGTCACAACCTAGTCGCAGGTTTTTGGCCTCTGAAAGATGGAAAACTTTCCCTCTCAGGCTAGCTTTCACCCAAGTGTACTTCGCACCTTTGGCTTTTTCGGCGTTTCAAACCTCTAAAACATCTGAAACCCTTGAAAATAATGAATGACCAAAGCAGGGTCTTCCTTCCAAAATCCTGAGAGGGTTTGTTCCTCCAAAATCACTTTCGCATTTTCGACGTTTTTGGACCTCGACCCAGTTTTTGGCGTTTGAAATACCGAAAAGACCGAATGATCAAAGACAACATTTTTGGCTACTTAAGAACCTCTAATTTGTTTTTCTTCTTAGTTAGTTTGTTTTCCTTTCCTAATTTTTTAGTTTTATTTCAAATAAATATACTGATACTTTCATTTTTCTCGCAGGAATGCCTAAGAAACGAACAACATCCCCGATGAAGTACATGTACAAGGGGAATCACCCCCCTTTGAAGATTGGGAACAAACATGTAGAGATCACCTATACTGATATTGAGAATGCAGACTGGGATGAGATCCTAGTAAGGTTTTCCCAGCCAATGGGAAGGTCCAAAGACTGCACCTCCATGATCTATTTGGTCCTAGTTAATGCAATAGCCCATCTAGTGGTCATCATGTCTTTAGAGTTGATTATGACCCTCAAAAATCACTACAGCCCAGATGAAAGGGTGGTCAAAAATATAGAAGGGAAGGTGGTTATGGACATCAGACCAGACAACATAGAAGAGGTCTTCCACTCCAAAAGGGCGTAGATAAATTCAATGAATTCTTCATAGAAAAGGGCCTCAAATGGTTCTAGAACAAAGGTGAAGAGGCGTATGAGATCATGAATAAGGAATAGCTCAAGAAGCCTCTCCCAAAGAATAAACTAGATAAGATAGACCTCATGAGAGGATATCTAAAAGATTGCATCCAGGTAGCAGTAACCCTTATCAGCCGAGTGTATGGACTACCTCAGTCCATCCAACTCAGGGACTAGATGATCCTCTTAATCAAAAAGATCAGGAACCATAAGGCCAGGTTCGATTGGGCCATCGTCATAAATGACAGACTAGACGATCAGCTGACTGCGGTTAAACATATTCCAAAATTCTACATGAGTACATACATAGTGTACTTGCTAGCCACATAGTAAGACTATCCAGGGATCACTAAAAGGGGGAATATCAATGACCAAAATTCATGGCCCTGTATTGTATATCTGCAACTAGTGAGAAGGGAAAATATGCCAGAAGATAGCCTGAACTATAGGATAGTGAATGATGATTTCATCTCCGCAATCATCTGATCCATTGAAGGTGATTTTGCGAAGAGAATGTCAGAAGAAGTAGCTGCCAAATTAAGGGCCATTGGGGCCTATTACATATAGTTCATGACATTTACATACATCTGGGTGGGAGGATCTAACTTGAAACCAAAGAAGTTGCCCAGGTACCCATCTGACTAGGTAATTATTCTAGAAATTGCTAGGCAGCTCGTAGATGCTTATGAGCACATAAAGCATAAGAAGAAGCACTGCTAGGACTTCCCTATCCTCCTAGGCCCATACACTCTCCAGGACATGAGATTTTGTAATTACTTAGCCTTTGAGTGGGATGAGTGCCCACTTAAACTATTAAAAACCATTCGGCCCCGATTTGACCCAATAGGTACATGCAGCCACATCATTGGAAAATTCTATATCCATGATCTACACCTTGAAGATCATTGGATCAACTGTGTGGATGATCATGAGGTCAGAATCATGGACTATTTCAGGGTGTCCCTTACCCTTACACAGGAGACCTTGAAGGCCCCAATTCTCCCAAAGGTTTGGGAGAAAGTTTCAGATAATGTGCTGGAATCAATTGATATTCTGGACAAGATATACAGAAGGCCCATCTGGAAAGCAGAAATTGATAAAGACAAAAATGATGATATCAAATTTTGAGCTCGGCATGTGGTCAAAAAAATGGAGGCATGGATTAAAAGACCCTATCAAATGGATCATATTCTTGTAAAGACATTGATGGATCCAACTAAGAAGGCAGATAAGAAACGGGGAGAGAAATCTACTGTACCACAATACAAGAAGGCCCCACCACAGAAGTTAGTGTTAATATATAGTCATGAGCGTGTAGTAGAGTATGGTTCAAATTCTAGGAAAAAAAGCTCCCAAAACTAGGATGATGGGATAGATAGATCCTCCAGTTGGATCATCATAGGCCACATAAGAGGAAGGCCCTTTCACTTCTAATCAATCTCCCCTACCACTAGAGAAGGAAAGAAAATATACAAAAGGAGGATAGCTTTTAAATCTCCACAACTAGAAACCTTAGAAGAGGAGCTAGAAGAAGAGGAAGACACACCTTTGATTAAAAGGAAAAGGTTTCAAGAAGCATCTCAAAAGAGGAAAGAAAAGGAGACTATAATGAAACATGCAAAGGACCCAAAAGAGTAGGACAATCCTCTGGATGTCTTAGGTTTAGATGAGTTCCAAATATCTAATTTTGAAGGCATATAAGGCTTTGTAGACCAGGGATACGATACACCTGGCTTATCAACATGATTTAACATGGGAGCACAAATTCTCATCCAACCTCAATTGATCCTCACTCTACCTTCAACCCAATTCACTAATCCTGCACTAAATGTGCCAATTGCAGGGATGAGCTCTAACACTGGCCAAGGGCCTGAAACTCAAGATGCCATGGCGGCTCATACTATAGCAGGAGATAAAGCTACAAGAGAGAGTTCTAATCCTACTCCACCACCTCACATTCCCATTCCACCAACATCTCTTCCACCTCCAATTCCTAATCACCCACCTTCTCTCCCAACTCCAATGCCAACTTAGCCTCCTTCAACTTCTACTCTCCCACCTCCCATTCCAACTCTTCCTACTCCTACTCCATCACCCACAATGCCAACACCTACTCCACCACCATCCCTCCCTTTTCCTTGCTTCATCCCAACTCCCCAGGGGTTAGTAAGCATAGAAGTCGTGTCCCTCTTCAAAACAACATTGGCATCCATGACTGGCCTTAATGCAGAAGTGTTGATCGGTTCCTCAGGGGACGAAGGTTGAGATAAGGATGAACAAGATGTAGCAGTGGAAGAAGAGATGGGAGCAGAATAGAAGGGAGAAGGAGAAGGCCACAAAGAAGAAATGAATGAGGGAGAAGGTGGGAAAGAAGGTGAACAAGAGAAAGAATTAGAAGAGGAGGTGACCCCCAGACCACAAAACTTGGCTTCAATCCTCCACATTTCCCCATATGAGCCAGTCACCACCTCTAGTAAACCTACTTGGTTTACTAAAGAGATTCAGCCTCGAGAAATAACCTACACTAATGAAAAGGAAGGAGAAGATACAAGTATGGCATCCTTGGGGCAAGCCTTCCATCAGACAGAGGCCAATATACCATCAAGGACCATATCCTACTTCACCCAAGATGTCAGGGGTCATTTGAAAGCACAGGTGGTAGTTCCCTCTTCCAGCACCCCTCAAGCACAGATAAACCCTAAAGATTATACATTTGAGGAGGTAGATCTAAGGGAGCCTACCAGGAAAGAAAGTAACGCATTGGCAGCCCTAGGGCTCAAACATGCTCTTGGATTCATGAGCAAGGATGAGAAGACCATCAAGTCTTTAACAGAGAAAAATGAGGCTTGTTGAGCATTGTTTTACACAAGTCAATGGCTAGGATCTTGAGATTCGATTTCCTCTCTTGAAAGAATAACAAAGTTATTCCCAAGGTTCTCCGGGGTCGTGGTATAACCTTCTTGGTTACTCAGTTGAAGATAAATGTGAATGTTTAAAAGGAGGCCTTTGTTGATACGTTCAAGACATCAAACTGCAAAATAACTTTAGTACTTTTTGGTTTTTTCAATTTATCAAAGATTTGTGTTTTAACTAAAGATGAAATTTTGTGTTTTCTAAAGATGATTACTTTCAAATTTATGATAAAATTTAAAGGATTAGGTAACAAGAAATGAAATAACTTGGTGAAAATAAAATCCTAATAGACATAAACCATTGTCAATCTTCCCTTGCAAATTTAATGATGGAGAGATTTGGAACAAACTCACGAAGTGTAAATCTGACGATGTCACAATTCTATACTTGATGGATGCAATCATTTGGAGAGAAAACATATTCACTCATGCAAGAATTTCAAAACCTATCAAATTGTGAAGCCACCAAGATGCACACACGCATGAGAGATATTTATTTAAGCCCAATAGATGATCCTTTCCATGCATTAGTCACAACAAGGAAGATAGCTAACAGCAAACTCCAACTAATAGAAACGCAGATTCGAACACAATAAATAATTGGCTTTTTCAAAATAATGAATAAGCATGCACACATTCATCACTTTCAAATAGATAGAAGAAAATATCACACCATAAATGAAGCACCAAGAGTAGATTTTATTGCATTAGGAATCTGACCCTATAACATTTCTTTTGATTACAATATATAGAGTTCTGATCTACAAACTCTGAATGTCAAAATTAGGGCATCAAAGACTCTAAATTAATGAAAATAAGCTTAAAATAGAACTTTACTGAAAGGAAACAATTGCTAACTAATACTAAAAAAAATTCATGTATTTTTATTCCATTTACAATTAGTTTTTCCATGCAAGAGGGATCAAACTCGTCAAGAAAAGAGAGGGAAAGAATATGGGGTATCTCTACATGCAACTGAAATCTTCTTCTTAATCTTGGATTTCTCCCTTGGAATATTCATCTGGGGTTCTCTTTGCGGTGGGAACTGATAGTGGACCCTTAGTCTTTCAAAAAAAAACTCAAGTTAGGCACCCATCTGATCTAGAGTTCAACTTTCATGCAAAAAAGTGATCTTGGTGGAAAGACCCAAAAATTCAGACCCTGACCTCTACTCTAAAGTTTTCAAGTGCCAAAAATTGTTAAGTGTCAAAATCCAAAATTAGAGGCGTGAATTTTTTAGCCCTTTTGAAGACCAAAAGGCCAAAATGTTGCAAGGGTAGAAAGGGCCAAAAGGCCAAAATGTTGAAATGTCAAGTTTTAGCCTTTCTTGGAATGTGTCTAAGTGTAAAAACTACATTCTGCAAAATTGTTGAATGGCTCTAAAGCATTATTTGGGAAATACTTCTAGATGGGCAGCTTGGAGCCTTTGTACTATCTCCTAAACTTATTGATAGTTTATCTCTTTCCTCTTCACTTTATTGACCCTTCGTTCTTGCTTCTCTTTGAAGATGGTTAATTCAGAAGCAAAGAACTTGATTTTTTCTTCGTGCTCTGACATTCTTTACATGTCTTCCTTTCAATAGAACAACTGGTGCAAGACCTCTTTGGTGCTAACACCTACCAAAATGTCTTTAAATTATTGCACTACCTCTCTTATTGGATGCGGGATTTGTTTATCATAGTCCTGGTATAAGTCCAGATCAATCCCTATGAAGAAACCATCTATTTTGCCTACCCATTCCATGACTTCTTTCTATTTTTCCATTATGTGGGCTAGGAACTCTTTGAAGACCTTAATTGTCTTGGTCATGTGCTTGATCCATGTTTTGAAGTTATCTAGTTCTTCACCCTCATATATCTTTACTAGGATCTGGAAGTGTTGCTTCTTAATTATCTTCAGGTCTTGGAGGGCAGCTTTCCATTTGGTTATCTCTGAATCTAGGCCATCTTCACTCTTCATTTGGTTTATCAACTTTGTAGTTTCAATCAAGATGACTCTGTAAGGCTTAAACACTAGTCTAATAACCCCTTCCCTGTACTACTCAAATTCCTTCTTCCAATCCGCACTTGCTTGGATGAAGGAAGGGGTCATACTGGCTGGTAAATCTAGAATGGCCCTTTTCTCTAAGACAGCCTGTAATGCGGCTTCCAGGAAACTTGGGTCAATGGGACCCACCATCTTATGAATGAATTTCTTTAGAGCTTCATTTTGCTCTATTAAGGACTTGATAGTCTCTTCAT
Source organism: Thuja plicata (assembly GCA_018584345.1). Classification (NCBI taxonomy): domain Eukaryota; kingdom Viridiplantae; phylum Streptophyta; class Pinopsida; order Cupressales; family Cupressaceae; genus Thuja; species Thuja plicata. Next base: position 1,192,549 of record MU228140.1, read on the forward strand.
CCTTTCTCTTAAGTCCTAAAGCATGCTTATAACCTAGATCTGTTAATGTCTAACTCCCTTCCCTGGTGGGCTCACCCAAGTCTACCTCTTCGAGTGTATAATCTTCGGGGATCGCCTGTGCTTGAGAGGTACTAATGGAAGGAACTGCTACTTGTGCCTTCCAGTGCCCCCAAGTGTCTTGGGTGATATAAGATATGGTTCTATCTATTATATTAGCATCTGTCTTATGGAAGGCTTGTCCCAAGGATGCCACACTTGTGTCTTCTCCTTCCTCTTCATCAATGTATGTTCTTCTCCAAGGCTGAATCTCTTTAGTAAACCAAGTAGGTTTACTAAAGGTGGTGACTGGCTCATATGGGGAAATGTGGAGGATTGAAGCCAATTTTTGTGTCCTACAGATCACCTCCTCTTTTGACTCTTTTTCCTGTTCACCTTCTTGCCCCTTTTCTCCCTCGAGAATTTCTTCTTTGTGCTCTTTTCATTCTCCTTTCTCTTCTTCTCCTTTCTCTTCTTCCACTGCCACATCTTGTACATCCTTATATCAGCCTTCATCCCCTGAGGAACTGGTTAACACCTCTACATCAAGGCCATTCATGGCCGCCAATGTGGTTTTGGAGGGTGACAAAACTGCAGTGCTTACTCACCCCTGGGGAGTCAGGATGAAGCACAAAAAAGGGATTGATGGTGGTGGACTAGGTGTTGGTATTTTGGGTGGTGGAGTAGGAGTAGGGAGAGGTTGAATGGGAGGTGGGAGAGTGTAAATTAAAGGAGGCATAGTTGGTGTTGGAGTTGGGAGAGAAGGTGGTGGAGTAGGCATTGGATGTGGGAGAGAGGTTGGTGGTATGGGAAAGTGAGGTCGTGGAGTAGAATTGGAACTCTCTCCTACAACTTTATCTGTCATTAGGTTCTGAGGCACTATGGTGTCTTGAATCCTAGGACCTTGGCTGGTCCTAGAATCTGTCCCTATGATTGGCACATTTAGTGCAGGATTGGTGAACTGGACAGGAGGTGGAGTGAGTATCACATGCAGATAGATAAGTGTTGGATCCCTCATGTTAAATCCTATGGTTGAATCATGTGTATCTAGTTCCTAGTCTACAAAGCCTTCTAGGCCTTCAAAATTAGATATTTGGAACTCATCTAAGCCTAAGGCATCCAGAGGATTGTCGTTCTCTTTAAGATCCTCTATATGTTTCCTAGTAGTCTCATTTTCTTTCCTCTTTTGATTTCTTGTCCTTTTAATCAGAGGTACATATTCTTCTTCTTCTGGCTCCTCTTGTAAGGTTTCTAGCCATGGAGACACAGAAGCTCTCCTCCTTTTATACATTTTCTTCCCCTTTTTGCTAGCAAGAGGACATTGGCCAGAAGCAAAAGGGACTTCATCTTGTGGGGCTTGTGATGACCCCACTAGAGGATCTATCTATCCAGTCATCTTGGTTTTTGGAGCCTTGTGCCTTGAATTCGAACCATACTCATGACATGTTCATGGCCATATACTATATTTGGTATCTGAGGTGGGGCCTTCTTATATTGGGGCAACGTAGAATTATCTCCATGTTGCTTATCCACCTTCTTGGGTGGATCTATCAATGTCTTCACAGGATTGGATCCATCTTATAAAATCTCTTAATCTAGGCTTCCATTGTTGGGACCACATGCCTATCTTGGAACTTTATATCATCATTTTCATCCTTATCAATTTATGCATTCATGATGGACCTATTGTATATTTTGTCCACAGTATAAATTGACTCCAGCACCCTATCTGAATATTTATCCCAAACCTGTGGGGGAATACTGATCTTTAAGGCTTCTTCTTCTAGTGCATGGGACATCCTGTAGTAGTCCCTAATCCTTAGCTCGTGATCTTCCACACAATTTATCCAATGATCTTCTAGGTGGGGTTCATGGACGTAGAACTTTCCAATGACATGGTTGTATGTGCATAGTTGAAGTGGGCACTCATCCCACTCGAAGGCCAAGGGTTTTAAAACCTTCATGTCTTAGAGAGTGTATGGGCCCAGAAGAATAGGGAAGTCCCAGAAATTCTTCTTCTTGTGCTTTATGTGTTCATAAGCATTTGCAATTTTCCTAGCCATTTCTAGAATAATTACCCATTCAGATGGGTACCTAAGCAACTTCTTTGGTTTCAAAGTAGACCCTGCCAGCCAGATGTATGTAAATTCCCTAAATTGTTTGTAATAGGCCCCAATGGTCCTTACCTTAGCAACTGCTTCCTCTAAAATTCTCTTCACAAAATAACCCTCAATAGATTGGATGATTCCAAAGATGAAAGCATCATTCACTACCCTATAGTCTAGGCTATCTTCTGGCATATTCACCCTTTTTACCAGCTGCGAGTATACAATACGGGGCCATGCATTTTGATCATTTATGTTCCCTCTTTTAGTAAGCCTCAAATAGTCTTCCTATGCAACTAACACGTACACTATGTATGTACTCATGTAGAATTTTGTGTTATATCTCACCGCAGTCAGTTGCTCATCCAATGTGTCACTGATAATGGTTCCTCAATCAAACCTAGCCTTGCAGATTCTAATCTTCTTTATCAATAGGATCATCTAGTCCTCAAGTTGGATGGACTAAGGGAGTCAATACACTTGGCTTAGTAGTGTCACTATCACCTGGATGTCATCTTTTAAATACCCCCTCCTGAGGTCTATCTTATCCAGTTTATTTTTTGCAAGAGGTTGCTTAAGGTAGTTATCATTTACAATCATGTATGCCTCTTCACCTTCATTTTTGAACCACCTGAGGCCCTTTTTAATGAATAATTCATAGAAATTATCTATTCCCTTATGGAGGTGGAAGACCTCTTCTATGATGTATGGTTTTAATGTAAGCACCACCACTCCTTTTGTATTTTTAACCACCCTTTCATCCAAAATGTAGTAGTTTGATAGGGTCATGATCAGCTCGCATGATGGGATAGCCACTAGGTGGGCTACTACATTGACCAAGCCTGATAGGACTAGTGAGGTGCAATCCTTGGATCTTCCTACTGGTTGGGAACATCTTACCAAGAACTCATCCCAGTCTACTTTCCTGATGTCAGTGTCTATGATCTCTATATGTTTGTTCCCAATCTTTGAAGGGGGGTGATTCCCCTTGTATAGGTACTTCATCAGAGATGTTTTTTGTTTGTTAAGAATTACTCCAAGAAAAGTGCAAGTATCAGTATTTTTATTGAAAGAAAACTATGAAAAGTAGGGAAAATATGTTTTTACTAGGAAAATAGAAGCAGAAAGCCCTCAAGAAGTCAAAAAATGTAATTTTTCCTCTTTTGTCCCTTTCGGCCTTTTCGATGCCGAATAAAATTTCAGTGTCCAAAAAAACCAAAAGTGCAAAAAAGTGAATTCAGAGGAATAAGCCTTCTTGGGCTTTTGGTGTGCAAAATTTTGTCCAAGATGTCAGACTCCTAAACTCTGAAATAGCCGAAAGGAGGCCTGTTCACTCGGAGGTTCGGCCCTTTTGACCTTTCAGGGGTTTTGGACCTTTTGGGGGTCCAAAATATCGACACCTCTGAAAATTTGAAAGGCACTTGGTGACAGCTCAAAGGGACAGACAGTTTTTGACCTTTCGGAGGCCAAAAACATGCGACTAGGTCACGACGCAGAAACCCTCAGGGATGGAAAAAAAAGGGAAATCCACAAGAGAAGAGTGCCTCCCCTACAAGCCCAAGGGAACAAACCCTAGGGACTTGGTGAGGCATGCATGACTTGATAGAGGAATAAAACCCTAAACTGACAAGAAAAAACATGAAAAAACTACCTATCAGATGCAAGGAGGGGAAACAAGAAGTGCGAGGATCGAGGGCAGGGAGTGAGTGGCAACGTCCAAACAAGGAGATGAGCTAGAACGGAGAGAATGCAGGAGAAATAAGACTCAAGAAATGAAGAAGGAAAAGTGAGTATAACTTAGGGCTCAGGCCGTTTAAATAGCCCATGGGCGTGATGTCACTCGATTTCGGTGTTTCAGTGGCCAAAAATTTGAACTTTGGTTCGCCTCATTCCCCCCTTTCAGTGTTTTGGGGTCTGAAATGCTCAAAGATCTAAAAGTTTGACTCTTTGGTCCTTTCAAGGTTTTGGAGGCTGAAACACCAAAAGGGTCGAGTTCGGCCTTTTGGCCATCTTTGTGTTTTGGAGGACTCAGGGTCCTCCAAAATGCCGAAAGGTAGAAAAGGCAGAAAATGACTTGTTTTCTCAATAGGCTCCTTAAGAGACCCAGCTCAAGGAATGGGGAGAGGGGTCAACACAAAAGACCAAAAAACAAGAGGGGTCCCCATGGTCAAAGGACCAAAATGGGGTGTGTGTTTTGGACCCACAACAAATAGCCCCAACAAAAGGAGGAATGACCAAGGCATTTCTTCATCATCAAGACTATTCTGGAATGTAACTTTACAGTTGAACGAAAACCAAGAGATGTATGTGTTGATGATATTTCAATAACTTTAAATTTTTAATTTTCTACTAGTCTCCTAGTGTGTGTTCACATGTGTTCATTCCTTGACCTTTTATTGTGGTAAACCGAACATTTGTCAGTTGTTCCCAACCTTCACCATGTAGACTAGGGCCTCCCGGAAAGAGCTTTACTGCCAGTCAGGCATCCATAGCCCCGAAAAAGTTTTCCCCAAATCCCAAGTATAACCTTTCTCTACTGCCAGCCCAGTGTCCATAGCCCCAGTAGAGGTTTTCATAGTCACCCCTGTCTATTTTGTCTGCTAAACTGTAGCTTTTTCTTGAGATTTATGTTCTTCGAATAGTTTTCTTATTTTATTTTTGGTGCATGAAATGTATCAAGATTTTGATGTATGCTATTCCATGTGTTCAGGTCCATACTTTCTTCTTTGATCGATCTGTGTAGCGATTAGGTTGTGCTACCCAGATTTCACACTTGTGACATATTTGGGCCACTTTTATTTTTGTGTGCTCTTTCCTTTCTCTCTTCATCTATTTTTTATTTTACCACTACCTTCGCATTCATTTATACTTGGGTTCTAGGATCGGTGGGTACCCGAATCCATGCACTAATGTTGGTTGCAACTGAGAAAAACTTGAGAAACCAACATTCTTAGTTGTCATCTCTTAATGTATTTTGTGATTAGGATAACCAAGATTTAAACATCTTCCTGAGTGCCCATGATAGATGTCACCACTTTGTCTTTTGGAGTGTTCTCTGTGATGTATGCTTCCTTGGAGAACTTGACTAAGAAAAACTTTTTCTCTAATTTAGGAACCACTTAGAATGAATCCAAGGCACACTTGACCCAAAGTAAAATGAGCCCCAAGAAAACAAGGCGACCAAGGACGGAGGAAAGGAAGTGATGGTGAAGAAAGCGTAAGACTGAAAAAGGAAAAAACAAAGAAAAGCAAAAAAAAAAAACTAAACTATGATACAAGGGATGGAAGGCAATCCCGCTCAAGATTTGAAGTAATGTTTGAGGAATTGTCCATTGACTGGAAATGGGTTCAACTCTCCATTTAAGGTGGTGATCCTAAAAAAAAATTCTCCCAAGATCTTTGATATCTGATAGGGGCATGTCCATGATTTTTTAAATTTGGTGTGGCTTCCCGCTTTTCCTTTGCCTTATCCCACATGAGGACAAGGTCAAAGATCTTGAAGGCTTTAATGGTGGCCCTCTTGTTGATCCACCACTTGATGATGGCCTGGTGCTTTGATACATGCTCCAGGGCCAAGGTTGTCTTCTCCTCCAGGTTGAGGAGTTTCATAAGTCTAACTTGTACTCAGTCTTTGCCTCCCTTGTATTCATCCATAAATTTCAAGATTGGGATTTTCAAGTTCATAGGGAAGACTGGTTGCAGGCTATAAACCAATTGGTATGGGGATGTCCCCAAATGGTTCTTGATTTTCACTTGATATGTCCATAGGGAATATTTTAGTTGTGTGTGCCAATCCCAGGGATTGTCAACAAGGAGATGTTTGATCACTGTTGTCAAGTTCTTATTGGTAGACTATGCTATGTTGTTGCCTTGTGGATAATAATTGGAAGAGAATTTGAGGATTACCTAGTTTTTGAAAGCTCATTGCATGAGAAAGGTGGATGAGAAAGAGGGAGCATTGTCACATACTAGATAGAATAGCATCCCAAACCTAGTTATGATGCGCTCCTCTAGAAACTTGGTCACTACCTCCATGGTGCAATTATTTAGTGCTTGGGCCTCCATCCAGCATGTGCAGTAATCAGTTTCTATTAGAATGAACTTGTGTCCTACAAACAAAGGGGGTTTAATCACTACAACAAAATCTAAACCCCATTGGGCGAACAAGCGTACCTCGTATACTGGCTGTAAGGGCATTGCTAGATTTCTCTCTTTGGGTTGCACTTGTTTGGAAAGTGTGGCATGACCTCACATGTTCTCTTGTGTCTTTAAATAATGTTGGCCCAAAATATCCTACCCAAAGGATTTGGTGAGAGGTTTCCTCAGCTAAACCGTGTCCTGTCCCATATCTATCATGAAAATCTTCTAGGGCTTGCTTTTCTTTGAGCCTATCCAGATACCTTGGGTATAGAACTTCATAATTGTGTATATACAACTGGCTATTCTTTAGCATGTAGGAGATGCTTTTTATTTTCAAGGCCCTTCTCTATGATACATTCATCCCCTCTGGGTAGTGATTCTGTAGTAGGTAGTAGACTATGTCTTGATACCATATATCAGTGATCATACGTTGATTGGTGTAAGTTTGGCATACTAGACCTTCTTCCACTTTAGAGATTAGTTTTGTCAGGCCTTTTCCCCTTACTAGTTTCATTGGCTGGATTTCTAGGTCAAAATCTTGTAGGATTTCCATCAATTTCCCTCTTTGTTGTCCCAGCTCATTCTACATCAACAGAGACTTTACAGCTATGTCAGGGACTATACCGAAGACTTTGCTTCTCAAGATTTAGTGTCAAAACTTCTTCACCACTTTGACGAGAGAAAAAGAATGGTTTTCTAGGTTGGGGTACTTTATCTCAGGATCTTTAAAGGAGAAACTCATGAAGTCTATGGGTCTCTCATCTTCCCTGTCTTTCTTCTGAGTGAGGATACCTATGCATGAGTGTTCTGATACAAAAGAATATACTTTAAAAGGAATGGTGTAGTCAGGGATGATGAGGACAGGAGCTGTAGTGATCACGCCTTTTATATTCTCAAAATATTTCTCTACTAGGATATTCCACTCAATCTTGGCATCCTTCTTGGGCATGTCATTCAAGGGTTTTACTATTTCCACAACGCCATGAACTTCCTTATAAATTTAATCTTCCTGAAGAAATATTTCAGCTCTTTATGGCTATGAGGCGGTGTCAACTTTAGAATGGATTCACCCATTTGGGGTTTATGACTATCCTATCTTATGAAATTATGTGTCCCAACAAATTTCCTTCAATCATCCCAAACACGCATTTCTTAGGATTTAGAGAGATCCCATAATTCCTGCATCTTTGAAGGCACTTTCTAAGATCATTTACGTGGTCTGTTATTTGTTTTGAGAAGACTATGAGATTGTCCATGTAAATGATAATTCACTTCCCAACTAGCCCTTTGAAAGATATGTCCATTTCCCTCTTGAAAGTGGCCCTGGTGTTAATTAAACTGAAGGGCATCTGTCGGTAAGCGAATGTTCCCCATTTGGTTGTGAATGTTGTTTTTAGCCTGTCCTCTTCCTATACCATTACTTGATTGTAACCAGTGTAACTATCTAGGAAGGATGTCATTTGAGATCCATTTACTATCTACAACACTTTGTCAAGAGATGAGAGGGGGTATTTTTCCTTTTGAGAGGACTTGTTTAGGTTCCAGAAGTCTACGCATAATCTGATCTCACCAGTCTTCTTTCTTAATGGTACCACATTCGCGACCGAAGTGGAATGTCAAATTGGAAAGATGATTCTAGAATCTAATAAATTTTGGACTTCCTTTTGGATCAATGGATCCATAGTAGGTCTCATGGGTATTTTTCATTGTCTAAAAGGATTGGAGTCTAGTTTTAGCGGGATATTGTGCACTATGACCGAGGTGTCATATGTCTTCATTTCTTCATAGCTCCAAGAAATGACATCCCAATATTCAGTGAGGAGTTAGACCATCTTGTCCCTTTCCTCTTTGGTACATACTCTCCCAATATGAACTTCTCTTAGCTCATCTTTGGTTCCAAGGTTATATGATTCATACTCTTTTCCATCGGGTGGTATGTCCAGACGTATTTTCATAGTGGTCCCATCGCTATCAAAAATCCTCTCTAGTTCCACCATTCCTTTGGTTATGGAAATGGTTCTTAGGTTTATGATGCCTTGATCATTTGGTTCTTCTATGTTGACTTCTTCTTCCATCTCTTCTTTCTCTTTGTCTATGATTTGTTTCTTGAACACCCCTGTGCACATGAAGAACTCAAGGATGTGTTGGTCATCTTGAAAGACTTGGAAATTGGTAATGTTATCTGGGATGGCTGAGGATGTAATAAGTTCAACTGAGAACTTCTTTAGTTTAGACTTCTCCATTAGGTGTAGTGAACTGGTGGATATAGTTAGGGCATCAAAAATGACATTCTTCCTTTGCGAGATGGCCTTGATGTCGAAGGTTTCAAAGTCATTGATCAAGTCCCATGCCCTATTTTGGTAGGCTAAAAGCCTTTTGTCATTGTAAGAATACTGAATGAGGACCTGTTTGATGATCAATTGTGATTCTCCTTCCACTGTCAAGGATTTTATCCCTTTCTTGTGGGCCAGGAGGAGTCTATGGACCAATGCTTCATATTGTGCAACATTGTTAGTGTATAGAAATTGTAATCTATATGCAGCATAAAAAGACTTACCTCTTAGGTTTATAAGTTTTATCCCTGATCCTCCTTGTTTTCATTTAGAGCCATCAAAACATGATTTCCATATTTGATACTTATTTTTTGAGTTTTGGACCATCCAAAACCCCTTTTGAGAATGCCTCTATTTGGGGCTTCAGCTTCTTTTCCCCGTTACTACTTGAGGAAGTGGAATCTCCCTTTTCCATCTCTTGGGAACTTTTTGGGTCTAGGGATTTAATACTTTTACCTTCTTTATCCTTCTGTAGCTCTCTTTATGGTAGACATGCTCCATCATCTGAAGTGCTCCAGTCACTGAATAAGTCTAATGTAGGGCTTTTTGTGTCTAAATTTGACCACCTGTCTTGACTTTTGGTCGGGGTGTCTATTTCCACTGAGTCATCTATCCTAATTATAGAACCAACTTTTCTTTCCACTTAAGGGGTTTCCCTTTCTACTTCAGGTTCCCTTAGGGTTTTGACTAGTATAGCGATTTGGGTCAGCACTAAGGACAATGCATTTTGGCAATTAGAGCACGTGAATTCTGAGTGACTTTCTTGATGTAACCGACAATACCCTTGTAGTAGAAGGATGTTAAGTTCTGCATTTTTCCCTAGGTGTTTCATTCTTTTCATTATACTGCTAATGAATTTTTGAAAGATATCTTCATGGATGTCAGGTTCCAATGGCCTTGCACCGGACTATGGCCTTGTTCTTCAACTTCTCTGATTTGGAACATGAAAATGTCATCCATCTAATAGGTTCCTAGGTTAGTCTGTGTAAACAAGACTTCATTCAGAGCATTATATTCAGTGATCATCCTTCTTAACTTAGGCTCAACATCAATCTTGATTTGGTTGTTCAGTCCTTTCCATGGTAACAACAGTTGCATGAAATCTGTGGACAACCATACTCTCAAGCATTTGGTCCATTCTTTTCTTAGTAGCATTCCATAAATTATAAGAATATCTACCATGTGCATGTCAATATACTCTTGTATCCTTGGTTCAGTGAATAGTTAGATATGTATGTCCTTGAGAACACCAATTACTTTGACTTCTATCTTGTCGAGTTGGATCACCACCCTGTTTGTTGTTTGCGGAACCGTTCCTAGTTTTTTACAAATGGATAATGGCATGACATTACAAGATGCTCCAAAATCAATCAATAAATTATGTAGGTTCTTCTCAAATATTTGTAGACTAAGAAGGAATGGTGGTACCTCTATATTATCTTTGAACATTGTCGGGAAAACTTCAGAAGTGTTGATGTTAGAGGTAGTCTTTACATTGCTAGTCGTTGACCCTTGTTTTGAATGGTATAGGGACTTCAAGAGGGATTCTCTTTGAGAAGGGAAACCTTGGAGCATCTCGAACATCGATATGTTTTCCTTGGTCTTCTTTAGCTCCTCAACTACACTGTATTGTCATTTGACCATGTCAGGTTTCTATAACTAGTGAACATCTTAGGTGGGGATGAGGCTAGTGCATTCGGACCTCTTGGTGGCACAGGATTATTGTTTTCTTGGGGATCTAGTGGATTTGATTATTTTCTCAGAGGTATGTCATCAGTCATAGGTTCCCTTCAACTCCATAGATTGTAGGAATTTCAATGATCATTCTGAAAAGAATGAACTTCCGAGTACTCAAACTCATTTTCCTTTGGAATGGGAACACAAAGTCTTCTTCTCCCGAACAAGGGCCCAAATTTTCTCCATTTCTGGATTCATAGGAATCAAACATTATGGCATTGAAATGAATGGGTGGTTCCTCTGGATCCCGGGGATAGTGATTATGGGAGTTTCTTCCATATCCATTGTTATTTTGGTGTGGATTCGGAGCTCTGAAAAAATTGGCCTTTGTAGCTTCATAGGTTTTAGCATTATCTATCGGTATACTACCATTGTTGGGTCGGGTGTTCCATGGTCTATTTGGTCTTTTCTACCCAAACAGCTTATCATGTGTATTGTTTTTTTTATTGTAAGCATTAAAACTTTGATTCTGATTTTGGGGATAAGTATTTGGACCAACCGGTGCTCGTTGGTACTCACTTTGGTTTTGGGAAGGATTCAACTTCATCCATGTGAGCTCATTTATGAGTTTGGACAAGGTTTTCTTTACGACATTCAATTTAGAGGCTAAGTGGGTATCAAGTTTAGCTTGGGGCACAACCCTCTATTCTAAAAATGTTGTTTAATGAGCCTTGTAACTGGGATAAGTGATGGATGGTGGTAGGGTTGCAAGTGGTTGTGCCAGAATCTAATTCAGGGGATGTGGATGAGTGGACAAAGATTGAATTCTTGTTGAAAATGGATAAGGGAAGAAGCATTGTTAATTATGGGCATGGTTGTGAAGTTCCCCTCCTATGAATCCATTTGTTGTCTGAAAGTTATGGCCTCATTATACATCTTTTCCATTATGTCTCTATCCATAGGTGGGAGTCTTCATAGAAAAATTGAGGTGAAGGTATCTGTAGATTTGAGGTAAACTTGTATGATGGTTTCCTCTGGTATGGTGTAAGGGGATTCCAACTTTTCATAGATTTTGTTAAAATTATGATTGAACATGGCAATGGGCTCCTTAGGATCTTTTCTCATTATTATGAACTGGTGATGTGTCATAGAAGGATCCACATACAACTTAAATTTATTGAGAATTTTGGTTTCAAATTCAATCCATGCAGAGATAGATCCCCATGGTAAATTTAGGTACCAATTGTATGCAATTTCTCCCAAAGTGTATGGGAAAATATGATAGACAATGTCTTGGTAGGTGATTTATTTCTGGTTGAAAATTTATTTGAAGGAACGAATGTGCTCTTCTACTGTACTTGATTTTCCATATATGAAACATGTGCAAAACCTCTCTAGATTTTTGGGCAATTCATGGAGCTGCCCAACAAAATTTTATGGTCAACTTTGTGCTTTTGTGAAGAAATCCATTGGATGAGGTTGCTGCAAATTTTGATTTTGCAAGTTCTGATTTTGATTTATGGTTGTGGGAACAGTCAAGACAGTGACATGTGATTTTTTTCCAAGCAGGTTCTATGACTCGGTAGGATGTTGAGAGGAGTTCTCTCTTGTCTTCCCTTTTTCACTGTTATCTCTACGATGGTGAGTGAGTTCAACGAACTTGCTTCTTTTTGGAGATGATATAAGTAATCGCTCAAACCATTCTGGAGAAAAGGATCTGATGTTATCCATCTTTTCATTCTTGAGAACCTCTTTCTAGCACCACTTCTATTGAGCGTTGTTTTACACAAGTCAACGACTAGGATCTCGAGATTTAGTTTCCTCTCTTGAAAGAATAACAAAGTTATTCCCAAGGTTCTCTGGGATTGTGGTACAACCTGCTTGGTTACTTAGTTGAAGATAAATGTGAATGTTCATGAGGAGGCCTTTGTTGGTACGTTCAAGACATCAAACTACAAAACAACTTTAGTACTTTTTGGTTTTTTTAATTTATCAAAGATTCATGTTTTAACTAAAGATGCAATTTTGTGTTTTCTAAAGATGATTACTTTCATATTTATGACAAAATTTAAAAGAGTAAGGTAAAAATAAATTAAATAACTTGCAAAAATGAAATCCTAATGGACATAAACCATTTTTTATCTTCCCTTGAGAATTGAATGATGGAGAGATTTGGAAGAAACCCACGAAGTATAAATCAAATTTAATGTCACAATTCTATACTCGATGGATGCAATCATTTGGAGAGAAAACATTTTCACTCATGAAATATTTTCAAAACCTATCAAATCATGAAGCCACCAAGATGCACACACACACAAGATGGATTTATCATTAAGCCCAATAGATTCTCCTTTCCATGCATTCGTCACAACAAGGTAGATAGCTAATAGCAAACTCCAACTAATAGAAATGCATATTCAAAACATAATAAACAATTGGCTCTTTGAAAATAATGAATAAGAATGCACATGTTCATCACTTTCACATAGATAGAAGAAAATATCACACCACAATTGAAGAACCAATTGTATATTTTATTGCATTAGGAATTTGACCCTATTACATTGCTTTTGATTACAATATATAGAGTTCTAATCTACAAACTCTAAATGCCAAAATTTGGGCATCAGAGACTCTAAATTAATGAAAATAAGCTAAAACTAGAACTTTTCTAAAAGGAAACTATTTCTAACTGATACAAAACAAATTGCATGGATTTTTAATCCATTTACAACCAGTCTGTCCATGCAAGAGGGATCAAACTCGTCAAGAAAAGAGAGAGAAAGGAGATGGGGCTTCTATGCATGCAACTAGAGTCTTCTTCTTGATCTTGGATTTCTCCCTTGGATTCTTCATGTGGGGCTCTCTTTGCGGTGGGAACTGATAGGGGACCCTTAGTCTTTCCAAAAAAATCTTTAGTGAGGCACCCATCTGAGCTGGAGTTCAACTTCCATGCAAAAAAGTGATCTCACAGGAAAGACCCAGAAATTTAGACCCTGACCTCTACTCCAAATTTTAAACGTGCCAAAAATTGTTAAGTGTCGGAACCCAAAATTGGAAGCCCAAAGTTTTTTTCCCTTTCAGAGGCCAAAAGGCTGAAATTTTGGGAGGGCCAAAAGGTTGAAAGGCTGAAATGTCAATTTTTAGCCTTTCTTGGAAAATAGCTAAGTGTAAAAAATGCTTTCTGCAAAATTGTTGACTGGATCTGAAGCTTCAATTGGGAAATACTTCCGGATGGGCAGCCCAAAGCCTTTGTACTATCTCCTAAAATTCTTCATAGTTTATCTCTTTCCTCTTCACTTTATTGACCCTTTGGTCTTTCTTCTCTCTAAAGATGGTTAATTTAGAAGAAAATAACTTGATTTGTTCTTCAAGCTCTGACATTCTCTGCATGTCTTCATTTCAATAGAGCAACTGGTGCAAGGCCTCTTTGGTGCTAACACTTGCCAAAATGTATTTAAACTTTTGCACTACCTCTTTCAATGGATCCAAGATTTGTTTATCATGGTCCCAGTATAAGTCCAAACCAACCCTTGTGAAGAAACCATCTATTTTTCCTACCCATTTCGTGACTTCTTTTTGTTTTTCCATTATGCGGGCTAGGTACTCTTCGAAGACCTTAATTGTCTTGGTCATGAACTTGATCCATGTTTAGAATTTATCTAGTTCTTCACCCTCATATATCTTTACTAGGATCTGGAAGTGTTGCTTCTTAATTATCTTCAGGTCTTGGAGGACGGCTTGCCATTTGGTTATCTCTGAATCTAAGACATCTTCACTCTCCATTTGATTTATCAACTTTGTATTTTCAATCAAGATGAATTTATAAGGCTTAAACACCAATCTAATAACCCCTTCCCCATACTATTCAAAATTGTTCTTCCAATCCGCAGTTGCTTGGATGAAGGAAGGGGTCATACCGGTCGGTAAATCTGTAGTGGCCCTTTTCTCTAAGACGATCTATAATGCGGCTTCCGGACAACTTGGGTCAATGGGACCCACCATATTATGAATGAATTTCTTAAGGGCCTCATTTTTCTCTGTTAAGGATTTGATGGTCTCTTCATCCTTGCTCATAAATCTTAAAGCATGCTCCAAACCTAGAGCTTCTAATGTCTTACTCCCTTCCTTGGTGGGCTCACCCAAGTCTACCTCTTCAAGTGTATAATCTTTGGGGATCACCTGTGATTGAGAGGTACTAACAGAAGGAACTACTACTTGTGCCTTATAGTGCCCCCTAGTGTCTTGGGTGACATAAGATATGGTTCTTGTTGGTATATTGGCCTCTGTCTAATGGACGTCTTGTCCCAAGGATGCCATACTTGTGTCTTCTCATTCCTCTTCATCACTGTATGTTCTTCTCCAAGGCTAAATCTCTTTAGTAGACCAATTAGGTTTACTAAAGGTGGTGACTGGATCATATGGGGAAATATGGAGGATTGGATCCAAGTTTTGCGTCCTTGGGGTCACCTCCTCTTCTGACTCTTTTTCTTGTTCACCTTCTTGCCCCTTTTCTCCCTCAAGAATTTATTCCTCGTGGCCTTATCCTTCTCCTTTATCTTCTTCTCCCTTCTCTTCTTCCACTACCACCTCTTTTCCATCCTTATCTTGGCCTTCATCCCCACAGGAACCAGTCAACACCTCTACATCAAGGCCAGTGATGGCCGTTGGTGTGGTTTTGGAGGGTGACACAGCTTTAGTGCTTACTAACCCCTGGGGAGTCTGGATGAAGCAAGGAAAAGGGAATTATGGTGGTGGAGTAGGTGTTGGTATTATGGGTGGTGGAGTAGGAGTGGGGAGAGTTGGAATGGGAGGTGGGAGAGTGGAAATTGAAGGAGGCAGAGTTAGTGTTGGAGTTGGGAGAGAGGTTGGTGGTACAAGAATTGGAGGTGGGAGAGAGGTTGGTGGTACAGGAATTGGAGGTGGGAAAGAGGTTGGTGGTATGGGAACATGAGGTAGTGGAGTAGAATTAGAACTCTCTCTTGCAAATTTATCTCCTGTTAGGTTCTGAGGCACTGTGGCATCTTGAATCCTAGGACCTTGGTTGGTGCTAGAATCCATCCTTGTGATTGGCACGTTTAGTGTGGGATTGGTGAACTATATCGAAGGTGGAGTGAGGATCACATGCAGATGGATAAGCCTTAGATCCCCCATGTTAAATCTTGTGGTTGAATCAGGTGTATCTAGTTCCTGGTCTACAAAGCCTTCTAGGCCTTCAAAATCATATATTTGGAACTCATCTGAGCCTAAGGCATCTAGAGGATTTTCGTACTCTTTTAGATCCTCTATATGTTTCCTAGTAGTCTTATTTTCTTTCATCTTCTAATTTCTTGTCCTTTTAATTAGAGGTATGTCTTCTTCTTCTTCTGGCTCCTCTTGTAAGGTTTCTAGTCATGGAGATGTAGAATCTCTCCTTTTATACATTTTCTTCCCCTTTTCACTGGCACGAGGAGATTGGCCAAAAGCAGAAGGGCCTTCATCTTATGGGGTCTGTGATGATCCCACTGGAGGATCTATCTATCCATTCATCCTTTTTTTTGGAGCCTTGTGCCTCAGATTTGAACCATACTCTACGAAATGTTCATGGCCATATATTGTATTTGTTTTCTGATGTGGGTCCTTCTTATACTAGGGAACCATAGACTTCTATCCACGTTGCTTATCCACCTTATTGGGTGGATCCATCAATGTCTTCATGGGGATTGGATCCATCTTATAAGGTCTCTTAATCGAGGCTTTCTTTTTTTGGACCACATGCCTAGCTCGGAACTCAATATCATTGTTCTCATCCTTATCAATTTATGCATTCATGATGGGCCTATTATATATTTTATCCATAGTGTAAATTGACTCCAACACCCTATCTGAATATTTATCCCAAACCTGTGGGGGAATACTGATTTGTAACAAATATTTTGCTAGTGAAAGGGACATCTAGTAGTAGTCCCTAATCCTTACCTCATGATCATCCACACAATTTATCCAATGATCTTCTAGGTGGGGTTCATGGACATAGAAATTTCCAATGATATGGTTGTATGTGTCTATGGGGTCAAACCAGGGCTAGATAGTTTTATATAGTTGAAGTGGGCACTCATCCCACTCAAATGCCAAGGATTTGCAAACCTCCATGTCTTGGAGAGTGTATGGGCCGAGAAGAATAGGAAAGTCCCAATAATCCTTCTTCTTGTGCTTTATGCATTAATAAGACTGCGAGTTTCCTGGCCATTTCTAGAATAATTACCCAGTCATATGGGTACCTGGGAAACTTCTTCAGTTTCAAAGTAGACCCTACCACCTAGATGTATGTAAATGTCCTGAATTGTATGTAATAGGCCCTAATAGCCCTTACCTTGGTAGCTACTTCCTCTGACATTCTCTTCGTGAAATCACCCTTAATAGATCGGATGAAGATGAAAGTGTCATTCACTACCATATAGTTTAGGCTTTGGAATATTCACCCTTTTTACCAGTTGTGGGTATACAATATGGGGCCATGCATTTTTATCATTGATGTTCCCTCTTTTAGTAAGCCCTGAATAGTTTTCCTATGTGGCTAACAAGTACACTATGTATGTACTCGTGTAGAATTTTGGGTTATGTCTCACCGTAGTTAGCTTTTCATCCAATATGTCATTGATAATGGTTCCCCAATCAAACCTGGCCTTGTGGATTTTGATCTTCTCTGTCATGAGGATCATCTAGTCCTCAAGTTGGATGGACTGAGGTAGTTCATACACTCAACTTAGTAGTGTCACTATCGCCTGGATGTCATCTTTTAAATACCCCCTTCTGAGGTCTATCTTCTCCAATTTATTTTTTGCAAGAGGTTGCTTTAGGTAGTTGTCATTTACAATTGTGTACGCCTTTTCACCTTTATTTATGAACCATCAGAGGCACTTTTCAATGAATAATTCATAGAACTTATCAATGCCCTTATGGAGGTGGAAGACCTCTTCTACGATGTCTAGTCTTATGTCCAACACCACCTGTCATTCTCTATTTATGACCACCCTTTCATCTAGAATGTAGTAGTTTGATAGGTTCATGATCAGCTTTGATGATGAGATATCCACTAGGTGGGATGTTGCATTGGCTAGGCCTGATAGGAATAGTGAGGTGTGATCCTCAGATCTTCTTGCTGGTTGGGAACATCTTACCAGGAACTCATCCTAGTCTACATTCCTGATGTCAGTGTCTATGATCTCTATATGTTTGTTCCCATACTTTGAAGGGGGTTGATTCCCCTTGTATAGGTACTTCATTGGGGACATTGTTTGTTTCTAAGGAATTCCTACAATAAAATTGCAAGTATAAGTATTTTATTGAAAGGAAACTACAAAAAGCACAGAAAAAAAAATGTTTTAACTAAGAAAACAGAAGCAGAAAGCCCTCAAGAAGTCAAAAAATGTAATTTTTAGTCTTTTTTCCCTTTTATCCTTTCAGACATTGAATAAAATGTCACTGTCTGAAAACACTAAAGTACAAAAAATTGCAGTCAAAGGAACAAGCCTTCTCGGGCTTTCGGTGTGTGAAAGTTTGTCCAAGATGTTGGACTCCAAAAGTTTGAAATAGCCAAAAGGGGGCCTGTTCACTCAGAGGTTTGGCTCTTTCAACCTTCCAGGGGTTTTGGACATTTTGGGGGTCTGAAAGGCCAACACCTCCAAAAAGCCGAAAGGCACTTGGCGACAACTCGAAGGGACAAATGGTTTTTTGCCTTTTGGAGGCTGAAAACCTATGACTAGGTTGTGACGTAGAAACGCTAAGGGATGAAAACAAAAAAGGGAAACCTATAAGACAAGAGTACCTCCCCCGCAAGCCCAAGGGCACAAACCCTAGGGACTTGGGGAGGCATACGCAACTTGACAAAGGAGTAAAACCCTAAAGTGACTAAAAAACAAGCTGATAAGAAAAAAATGAAAAGACTACCTATCAAATAAAAGGAGGGGAAACAAGAAGCATGAGGACTGAGGGCGGGGAGCGAGTGGTAATGTTTGAGTGAGGAGGCAAGCTGAAACAGTGAGCACACAAGAGAAAAAAGACTCAAGAAATGAAGAAGGCAAAGTGAGTATGACTTAGGGCTTGAGCCATTTAAATAGCCCGTGGGGGTGACATCACTTGATTTGGCATTTTGGCATCTGAAATGCCAAACGTCAGGTGGCCTCATTCCCCATTTTGATGTTTCAGGGTTTGAAACACTGAAAGGTTCAAAATTTTGACTCTTCGGTCCTTTCAGGGTTTTGGAGGCTGAAATACTGAAAGGGTTGGGTTTGGCCTTCGACCATCTCGGTGTTTCAGAGGACTCAAGGTCCTCTAAAATGCCGAAAGGGAAAAATTGTTGAAAATGCCTTGTTTTCTCAGTAGGCTCCTAAAGAGACCCAGTTCAAAGAATAGGGAGAGGGGCCTTCCCAAAAGACAAAAAAACAAGGGGGGTCCCCATGCTGAGAGGACCAAAATGGGGTGTGTGTTTTGGACCTACAACAAGGCTCTAAAGAATTTTTCTCATAAAATGGTAAAGCCATTCCAGATTTACCAGCAGGTGTGACCCCTTCTTTCATCCAAGAAAGTGTGGGTTGGAAGAATGATTTTGAACAATACAGAGAAGGGGTTATAAGGCTAGTATTCAGGCCTTACAAATTCATCCTAATTGAGGCCACCAAGTTGATTGATCTATTAGAGAATGAGGAGGGACTAGATTATGAAGGAACCAAATGGTAGGATATTCTCCAAGACCTCAAGGTTATCAAGAAGCAACGCTTCCCGATCCTGGTCAAGATTTACAAGGGTGAAGAGCTAGTCAACTTTGGGACCTAGATCAAGAGTATATCTAAAATAGTTAAGGTTTACAAAAAAATGCCTAGCCCTCATAATGGAGAAACAAAAGGAAGTCATGGATTGGGTAAAATAAATAGAAGGTTTCTTCACAAGAATTGGGTTAGAACTGTACAGGGATCAACAAAAACAAACCCTGCACCCGGAAAAAGAAGTTTTACAATAGTTCAAAGATATCCCGGTAGGTGTTAGCACCAAAGAGGCCCTACACCAACTATTCTACTCAAAGGAAGATATGTAGAGAATTTCTGAACATGAAGAAGAGATCAAGTTCTTTTCTTCTAAATTGACCATTTTAAGAGAGAAGCAATAATGAAAGATTAACAAGGTCAAGAGGGAGGAAATAAATTATGAGGAAGTTCAAGAGATTATGCAAAGGCTCCGCTATACCCATCCAGAAGTGTTTCCAAACTAACACCTCAGATCCTTTCAGCCATTTTGAGAAACAAAGTCCTTCATACTTAGTCATTTTCCAAAGGGGCTAACCACAGTTTTCACACTTAGCTATTTTCTCTAAAGGCTAAGTTCGGCCTTTCGGCCTATTTAGATTTTTGCCCTTTTGGCCTTACCATCTTTTGGCCTCCAAAAGGACCAAAAATTTAGGGCCTCCACTTTTGATTCTGACACTTAAGAAAATTTTGGCATTTGGAAATTTTGGTGCAGAGGTCAGGGTATAAATTTCAGAGTCTTTCCAACGAGATCACTTTTTTGCATAGAAGTTGAACTTCAAATCAAAGGGATGCCTAACTATAGTTTTTTTTGGAAGGAATAAGGGTCCTCTATCAGTTCCCACCTCAAAGAGAACCCCAGATGAAGATTCCAAGGGAGAACTCCAAGATTAAGAAGAAGACTCCAATTGCATGCAAAGAAACTCCATCTTCTCTTTCGCTTTTCTTCACGAGTTTGATTCTTCCTGCATGGAAAAATTGATTGTAAATGGATTAAAAATCCATGCAATTTTTTTAGTATCAGTTAGCAATAGATTTTTTAAGCAAAGCTTTAGTTTAGTTCATTTTCATCAATTTAGATTCTTTGATGCCCTAATTTTGGCATTCAGAGTTTGTAGATCAAAACTCTATATATTGTAATAAAAAACAATGTAATAGGGTTAGATTTTTAATGAAATAAAGATCTACAATTGGTGCTTCATTCGTTGTGTGATATTTGTTTCTATCTTTGTGAAATTGATAAATGTGTGCATACTTGTTCATTATTTTCAAAGAACCAATTGTTTTACTGTGTTTCAAATTTGTGTTTCTATTAGTTGGATTTTGTTGTTATCTATCTACCTTGTTGTGAAAAATGCATGGGAAAGATCATCTATCATGATTAATGATAAATTTTTCTTATGTGTGCACACATCTTGGTGGCTTCACGATTTTATAGGTTTTCAAAATATTGCATGAGTGAATACAATTTCTCTCCAAATGATTGCATCCATTGAGTATGGAATTGTGACATTGTCTGATTTATACTTCGTGGGTTTGTTCCAAATCTCTCCATCATTCAATTTTCAAGGGAAGATCAACAATGGTTTATGTCTATTAGGATTTCATTTTCAGAAAGTTATTTCATTTCTTGTTACCCTAATCATTTGAATTCTATCATAAATCTGAAAGTAATCATCTTTAAAAAACACAAAAATTACATCCTTAGTTAAAGCACTAATCATTAATAAATTGGAAAATACCAAAAAAAGTACTAAAGTTGTTTTGCAATTTGATGTCTTGAATGTACTAGCAAAGGCCTCCTCATGAACATTCACATTTATCTTCAACTGAGTAACAAAGCAAGTTGTACCATGACCCTGGAGAACCTTGGGAATAACTTTATTATTCTTTCAAGAGAGGAAACCAAATCTTGAAGACCCTAGCAATTGACTTGTGTAAAAACATTAACGCTCAACAGAAGTGGCACTTTTTCTCTAGAAAATTTTGAGCAAGTTCTTAGATCATCTCCAAAAAGAGGCGAGTTCATTGAACTCACTCACCATCGTAGAGATCGCAGTGATAAAGGGAATACAATAGAGAACTCCTCTCACCATTCTAATGAGTCACAGAACCCGCTTGGATAGCAATCTGTTGTCTGACTTTCAGTCACCCTTTTTTTTGCAATATTGGAGTCATATGGTCATGTCATGTTGGTCTGGTCAGTCTGATGTCTAGATCTAAGTCTTCCCTAGGATAGGAAGTCTTTGCCAGGTTCCCCTTCCTTTGCCATCTTGTTTTAGCTGGGTAGGTTGTTATCAAAGTTTCATTGCTTTGGGTAGGTTGTAGATCCTAACCCGGCAGAGACCTAAACTTCAACGGATGTTTCTTTCTCAGGCAGAATGGTGGTTTCAAGTCATGATATTCAGATGTTGAAAAGAACCAGAAAAAGGCTCTTTACTCGATAATGAGGTGTCAAAACTGATGTGGGCATTCAAAGAAGTCTATTTCATATATAGAAGATCTACCTTTTGCATGGGTGATCCCAGGATGTTAGCAATGTTCTGCCATGATGGAGCATGATCAGAAATATATACCAAATATAAAAAACTATGCCTTATGAAAGATCATATTCTTAAGTTTGAGTTTTTTCTTACTTGAATTTGAATATATACTTTGATCCTCAAAGTATTCTGATGAAATCAATCCTCATAATGGCATAAAAGATTCAAAAAGATCTCAGTGACATGATGGTCAATTGGCGACAGAGAGTTGCAGAATGTGACATTGCTTAAATGACAATCAAGTCTGTTGAGCCTCGACTTG
>MU228140.1:1220945-1244018 GCA_018584345.1 Thuja plicata
TTAGTAGGATATGCATTCTTAGAGTAAGTAGGTTTAAGTTAGAAGATAGTTTTTATGATAATCTGTGATCAAAATTCCATTGGGGATTATAGGTTATCCACTTTATCCTTGCCTGAATTGTTTGTGTCTACAAGCAATTTGGTTAAAACTCATAAGGAATAAATCTGATGATCGATAAAAACATATTCAGGGAGTTGTACCTGTCAATTCAAAGGGCAGTGATAGATGACTTACACTGACCCATTTGTTGGTGAACATCCTTTTGTTCTTTCACCTTGGGTGTATTGAAGAGTCAGAGATTATAAATCTTAAGGGAGGATAAACTGTTAACCAACACAATCACACATCCTTGTCCCGATTTTTCCCATAGCCATAAATCAATATCAAAATCAGAATTTTCAAAATCAGAATTTGCAGCAACCTCGTCCAATTTCTTTCTTCACCAATGCACAAAGTTCACCATTAAATATTATTGGGCAGCTCCATGAATTGCCCAAAAATCTAGAGAAGTTTTGCACACATTTCATATATGGTGAATCAAGGACAGTAGAAGAGCACATCCATGCCTTCAAAGAAATTTGTAACCGCAAGGAGATTTCCCACCAAGACATTGTCTATCATCTTTTTCCATACACTTTGGGATAATTTTCATACAACTGGTACCTGAACCTACCACAGGGATCTATCTCTACATGGATTGAATTTGAAACCAAATTTCTCAATCAATTTAAGTTGTATGTAGACCCTGCTACGACACATCACCTGTTCATAACAATGAGAAAAGATCCTAAGGAGCCCATCACCATGTTCAATCATCATTTCTATAAGATGCATGAAAATTTGGAAGCTCCTTACACCATACTAGTGTTAGGATTAGGTAATGCCTAGAGGGGGTGAATCAGTATTACAGCACTTATTAAAACTTTTCCACCAATTGTAAATCATCCATAAGCTTGCAAAAATTAAAATAACATAAGAAAACAAAACATTACTCATAACATCATTATTTGTTGTCGAGGAAACCCTGGCCAAGGGAAAGCCCCGGTGGGGATAATACCCACAAGCATGCACTAAAGTATAGTGTCCCTGTTAAGAGACCTAGCCCTGTTAGGAGCTGAATATTACATAGTAAAATTCCTTTCTAGAGGAATAACAACCCTGTTAAAGGTATAGAACACCCTATTAGGGGCCAACTAAGCATACAACTCTTACAATATAGTTTTGTTACAAAATTTTCTCAGTAATGAACAAAACAAGCATCTCTAATGCTTAGATAGTTCCAGTCATAGTTCTTAAATGATATTTTTCATCCTCTACTCTATCATTCAGATATCATATCCAAAGCTCTTTTCACACATACAAAACTCTATACTCACTTTTCTCAACCAAAAAGAACTTACATATATATCTTTCTTCTTTACCAAGTCAGCTCTCAATTACAAATATTACATAGTCGACTCATAATGCAAAATACATTTAATAAATAAAATATCAAATACATAGTCAGCACTCTTGCATAATCAAAATATAGGTTATCATCAATCATTATCCAACTCCAATTTCCAGGATTCCACATCATACTCCCTGAATCATCACTTCTGTCCAGCTGCTTTGTATCACTGTTCTGTTGTTGTCTGTCTTTCTTCAATTCTCTCTAACTCATTGTAAACATCAGAAAAACAAAATCAATATTAGGTGGAGGTCACACATACCCCATACTATCTTCTTCTAAGCTCTCTTTCCTTAACTCATTGATCTTGTTCTTTGATACCCAAAATACCTCTATATTTTTGCATATGTACTTAGTTAATTTTTGAGTCCACAAAACTTAACTTCAAATGAATCAATCAGTATGCCAAATGTGTTGCAATAAATGACAACCAAAAAGTGGATCACATCATACAAAATTGATCAATTGCCAATAATCTCTCCCTTTGGCATTGATGGCAACACTTAACAAGAAAAAATGACTAAGTGTTCCAACAAAACAAAATTGTCTTTCCTTATACAGTATATTCTCATTTCTCCTCTATTCATTTTTATTCTCTTTTCCCTTATTCATTTTTCTTCTCTTCTCCCCCTTTGAAAACAATGAAAAAGGTGCATACAAAGTAATAAAATCAAGATTTTATTACCAATTTTAGAATATCTTGAAAGGAATCTTCCAAGATCTTTACTTTTGTACTTCGTGACTTAAGCAAAAGTTGACTAACATGAATTAGTCCATTCAATGCAAATGATGTAGTCTCTACTTATTTCAACTCTGTAGGCATAGAGTTAGCCAATGATTCTACAGTTTTCTCCATGTCTGATAAGTGTGCTTCAATAATTGATAGCTTAGGAGTGATTAAACTCTTCAGCAAACCAAATATTGTCAAAACTCTCCCTTTCTCAATATCCAATATATTGAGTTTGGCCAAAATTCATGTTACTTCCTTGTCTAATTCTATTATAGATTGTGAAGAGGTTTCACAAATATCCATCTTATTGTTCAAAGTTTCCCTATCCTTGGCAATAATGTCTTCAATATTCTGAATATGCCTGATAGGGCTCATGCAATAACTAAATAGTTTTATGCCATGTGCAACACAACTCTTTGCATTTTCACTACTGGTTCTCAGAATGCCAAAGTCCCATGAGATAGACTAGTAGACTTCAAGTAGCTTCTTCTCTGAGTAATTCTTTTATGTCTTTCCTTCTGCAATATTCATCAGGTTCTCATATTGTCCATCAAATGCATCAAGTGCCAAATTTAGGTTCTCTACATCATCTCTTTCTGAAAAATAATAGGTGCTGGGAGAAATTTGTTCATAGTATCAATTTCTCTAGACAACACCTTGGTTTTCTTGTCACTCTTCTTATCAGATCTCTCCTTTTCTTTAGTGAGTGTAGTAAAAGCTAATTTTACCAACTCATTCTCATCCATACAATCAACATCCATATCAAAAGATTTATCTTTACTTGCCAAAAATAAGGTAGAAGATGTATCAACTTCTGTCTTGATTTCCTCATTTGTTGCTTCTTCTTTCTGCTCCAATTATTTTTGTTCTTCTTCTTCAGTTACTGTATTGTCAATATTTTCTTCAAATGGGTCATTCTCATCATGTGAAGTGTCAAGAGTCATAGCCACACCAG
The DNA here is from genome assembly GCA_018584345.1 of Thuja plicata. NCBI lineage: Eukaryota > Viridiplantae > Streptophyta > Pinopsida > Cupressales > Cupressaceae > Thuja > Thuja plicata. Next base: position 1,224,081 of record MU228140.1, read on the forward strand.
AGACATAGAAATCTAGTTGCATATCAACTTCTCTCTTCTCAACACTTGCCTCATCAGTCTTCAAACTCTCTCCCATTCCTAAGGGTGTAGGCATAGTAGTTGTAGGAAGTGGAGTCTTCTCAAGAATAATGTTCATTAATATCTAATCAAGTGCCTTCTGAGTCTCTTCAGTAACTTCATCATACTTTCTTTCCATAATCTTTACTAATCTGGTCTTGGTTCTCAATAAAGGTTTCAGTGCTTTAGATATTTTGTCTCTTTCTTGTATAGAAACTACAGGCAACATATTGTCAATTTCTTGATTTCTAATAGCTTCATCCTCAATTTGTGCTAGCTATTTTCTTGTTTCTAATCTACCATATAACTCCTCAGGTATACTTCCCTCTATCTCCAATAGATTCTTTTTGAAAACAAGTAAATGATTGACTACAACATCCTCAATCCAAATTTTATCATTTTCCTCATATGTGTCATAGTATTTGTAAATAGAAACTACCTTCCCTTGTTCTATGGCTCTTTTCTCAATCATCTTCAAATCAATTTTCCATATGTGTTTCTCACTTTCATTTTTCTTCTCTTCTCTCACAGTGCTTGGTTCCTTAGGTGGTTAAATTTGTTTGTTAGATCTGGTACTCATTCTAGGGGTAGTCTATTCTTCCTATGAGGTCTGTTATGGTGGATGAGGTGGAATATCTACCATCACTACTTTAGGAGGTGTAAGAGCTGCAGTAGCAGAACTTGCCAATCTAGAAGTTTGCTCTGCCAACTTCTTCTTAACTTCATTCAATTCTTCCTCTGTGAATCCAACCTTAATACCAGGTATGTGCACCAAGTTGTGGACCAAAATTTAGTGGACACATATTTTAAAAAAATTCAAATTTCATACAACCCGATCAGGTTATTGAAAATTCAAAATTGTTCTAGGCTTGGTAACCAAGCCTAGAAAATATTATAAAAAACTCAATCAGTCTCAAAACCCGATCGGGTTTCTAAATTTGAAATAACCCGATCGGTTTATGAAAATCAAAAAGTACTTCAAAACCTAATCAGGTTTTGAAGAAGTAAAAATTATGCATTTATTCTCCATAACCTGATTGAGTTATGAAGAAATTAAAATATGCTTTTCTTTGGAAGCCATAACTTTCACATACGAAGTCTGATTGACTCCGTTCAAAAAGCGTAGGAAAGATCTTGAGATGATCTAACACATGATTAACCTACAATCATCTTTAGGCATAAATATTTTTTTCCATCCATTTGAATCAAGTAAGGTATAAAATAGGTACTCATTATTTCCCATACATGCAACATATAGGAAAATCAGTAGGAGATATTTTCAATAGCAAGTCAAATTGTGATATTGAGCTATCAAGATTCAACTGTGTAGTTTTTTAATCAAACTCATTTACCCATGTTCCATGAATAGTGGTTCACAAGAACCCATCTCTCATGAGAATGAATGGAAAAATTAGCACTCATTGCATCTAGGTGATGCTCATAGAGGTGAAGCACTGGGACTTCTCGGAAGGTCACCCATCCCAATACTACTCTAGCTTGAGCATGCTTAACTATGGAGTTTCCTCCATGGTTAAACCCACTCTTCTTGCAACCCCATTTGTAAAACTTTCATCACATGTTGTGCCTTATAAATTGACTTATAAATGAGCTACTTAATGTAGAAAATATCTCCTACTTATTAATTGATGAGACTAAGTCTCTCTCTCTCTCTCTCCCTCTCCCCCACTCCATATCTTACTCCAGAGAGAGAGAGAGCATACTCATTTTCCTATACATTGCATGTATAGGTAATAATGAGTACCTATTTTATACCTTACTTGATTCAAATGGATGAAAACAAAATATTGATGATTAAAGATTATTTTAGGTTAATCATGTGTTAGATCATCTCAATATATTTCCTACACTTTTTGAACGGAGTCAATCGGACTCCGTATGTGGAAGTTATGGCTTCTAGAAGAAAAGCCTATTTTAGTTTCTTCATAACCCACTTGGGTTATGAAGAATAAAATGCTTAGTTTTTACTTCTTCAAAACCCGATTGGGTTATTTGAAATTTAGAAACCCGATCAGGTTATGGCTCGAGAAGGGGCTTGAAAAATGACCCAAAGGCTTGGAGGCTCATTTTCCCTTTATTTTTGTTCTTTTAAACGTTTTTTTATCTTGTATGATGAATTCTCGACTTTATCTTCATCAGGTTTACAATTTGTCAATTAGGTAGCTTTATAATTTTCACCATAATCTCATACGTCTTCTTATCTTTCTAACCATATAAATTTTTCTATTTTTGGACAACATTAGCATAGTAAACTTTAATTTTCTTTATGAGTGTCTTGATTGTCCTCACAGACATATGTCCACCTTTTTTTAATAACTTTTGATATACTTTATCAAATTAAAAATAAATTACATATTATTGTTCTACACTTGATTCTATACACTTTAAAAAAAAATCGCTTTCGATTATTTTGATGCAAGTTATGCCCAGCGCACGAACAGGTACCAAATTTTCAGGATGCGATCACTTCAAAAAATCACAGAAAACAAAATACTCATCAGAAAAATACAGAAAAATACAAAACTTCTAGATCTCACTCTTACCTATCATCCTACTAAAGGGATTTATAAAATACTAAATATAACTATATCTTTTGTACCACACATGGAAACAGCTATGTTATGTTTTTCCAAAAAAATCAGGAACATGTTTTTGTATGTGCGACGTTTGACCCTCTTAATCTTATTGATTTTTTTAAAAAAATAGTGTTTTAGAAACTAGATTCAGAGTACTACAATTTTAATGTTTTACACATCTTATTTGTAGTTCACGACCCTCAAACATCTGTTCCAAGTTCAGGTTTACCCGATTTCAAAAAAAATGTGTCCACTTATACCCCCCTTTTTGGTCCACAACTTGGTGCACATACCCACCACATTCATGCACAATTTTGTCTAATTTTATCTTCCTCAAACCTCTGGCTTGTTCCTCTCTTACCTTAGCTGATTTATCCTCATAATTTCCCCATCTCTCCTTAGATGTATCAATCTCATATGCAAGGACATGTTCTATTTGCATAGTCAATACCTCAGAAATTACCTCATATCCCTTAGGATAACACCATTTCTTCCTCGGTAAAACTGCCTCAAAGCATACACAATCTGTTTCAACCATGAAATAGATTGTATCCTTGTACTTCTCAACTAAGTGTTCAGGTATCCTATATCTTCCCTTCATCTACCTCTAAGTAATTTTAATCATACCAAATAACTCATCATCAACCCATGTGTTGTTCTGTCTTCTGTAACTCTGTGAAATCTGTATACCAGTAGGTATCCCTTGCCTCCAACCACTAGGGTGCATGCCTAGAAATATTTTTTCAATGTGTATGTACATATGCATCAATAGTGAACCAAATTTCAAGGGCTTCTATCTATCTTTCTTTATCAATTTCACATTCTCCAGAAATTGTTGTGCTAACACTTCTCATAGATTGTATTTAGTGTTTTCTTTCACCATTCTGTATGCCATAATGATAACTCTTGCAAATACTAAATTAGGTCTACTACTATAGTATAATTTATAACCAAGTATCATAGCAATCAACTTTACATCTTGTTGTGTCATGTCGCTTACTGACATAGCTCGCCTGTCCCATTTTGCGTGTGTTAGGGTTTCAACTTGCTTCTTCACATGTTTCTCTGCTAGAGGAATGATTCCAGTATTATCCAATCCAGTAATCTCATGAATCAATTCACTGCAAATCTTCACAGGTTTCTCACCTATCTAGATGAACTGAATATGTACTCTACTCAATAGTATTTTAAACCATTCTTCTTCGTCAAATTCATATAAGTCTAGAATTTTCATAATGCTCAATTGATCAATATTCTTGTCTGCATCCCTCATAATGCCTTTGTCAATCATATACTCCATCTTAGTAGAAATTTCATCAATACCCAGTGTATCATACTTACAATGAATGTATGCCCTAATGTCTTCTACATGTAAAACTTTGTATGGTGTCTAATAAAATGCTCCTTCGGGGTCTTCTTCACAAGACTTGAAAGGATGTTTCTTTAATTTGTATCTAGTTCAATCTACAACATCATAAATATGTTAGTAATAACTGAGAGGGGGGGTGAATCAGTGACCTCAAAAATTTATCCTTTAATCACTAACCACCAATCAAGATGCATGCCATGAAATACTAATAATGATTTAACTGTCTGTCATTATTCTCCTTGATTACCGATAAGCAGTAAAACTAATTACCGATACTCAGTAAATATGCAGAGTATACCAATCAATCCAGAAATGCATATGTGAAATGTAAAACACTAAAGTAATAAACCATACACACATAACACATGGATTTTAACATGGAAACCCTATTAAGGGAAAAACCACTAGGACCGGTACCCCAATTTTTCACTCTTCTGAAGTGAGCCCTGTTAGGAGGCAACGCTATTAAAGGTTACAAACACACTATTAGGTGTGACCTTGTTAGAGGATTTTAATATGAGTCTATCACTTGATATATTGCATGTATATGCTACCAATAGTGATCAACCTCTATGGGCACAATAGGTATCTGGCATATCTGGTGCTACCTAACTGCATCAGCCTCCTTCTTAGACTGTGTGTCGGTATCAGGCACGCAATGCTATCTTCATGATAAACTTTTTGTCAATCTGTTAGGATATACCTCAATTATAGAAGATTGTTAAGTCTTTCTCTGTTAAGAGACTTGATGCTTCAATGGTTAAACTGAAACACTATGACCTATTTCTAATGCAACTTGAATTATAGATTTTTAGATCTATTTAAGTACATTACCTCTCTAATCAATGTATCAATTCAATTCTTTGTGATCCACACTTTTTTCTCTTTGATGTTGTGCTTCACTATTCGTCGGTGTCTGCAAAATTCTCTAGCTCTCCTTCAGCTTGATTGATCAAGACTGTATGAAGTTCTTCTTCACTAGTTTCTCTTCAGCATCCTCTTTTTATTCACTCCCCTTCTCATGTGTGTGATTGTGGAAATGAATTATGCTTGTCTCTTATATAGACATGATATTCCTTAATTCTTAATTCTTGATTCTTGGTGTGAAAAACAATCCAGCCAATTTGATTTACAGGTTTAACTCCTGATTTATCTTGTAGTTATCTTCTTGCCAACTGTACAAATATTCTTTAAATCAATTACTTAACTTTGGTTGAATAAAACAAATAAAAAAACCACTTAAGTCTATCCTTAAGCTCTGCCAACTAGATATTTTGTCATTTTCTGAACTCTCTGTTCTGTCGATCAACTCTGCAGTTAGTCATTAGTGATAACTACCAGTTCTGTTGGTGTGACTCCAGTCAGCTTCGGGATCTCCATCCATCGGGCATCATTGGATTTTACTCGTCGAGCAACTCTATCTTCTACTCATCGGGCTTCCTGTGATTTTTCTTCATCAAGCAACATTGTCTTCTACTCGTCGGGTATCACTATGACTTTTTTTCTTTGCCTTTACCAATGGTGTGCACTCCATCGGTGTTGTATGTCACTTAGTGAATACTTGACTTTTATGCATTGCTGAAATCATAATCTCTATTCCATTGATTCTCTAAAGTTTTTGGCATTATGTACATGACCGTATAGATGATATCAAGTTGACATCAATGACAATACAAACCATTAACTGATTTAATGTCTTGCATCATCTTCAACTTAACATTATCAAACATTCAATCAGTTACATGACATCAAAATAATAGGTGCATCCATAGCTAGATGATTTAAATACCTCTTACACTCTGAAGTCTGAGTATTCACTTCAATCGATCATGCACAACAATTGTAGGATAGACTTAATCTCTCTGCTCTCTGATTTCCTTAGGTCACTCTTTTTCAAATGGTAAGGAAATAGATAATCATATGGTGATTTATACAATATTAAGTCATTAAAAGTTCACTTTACCCAATATTGTCCAGTCGGCTGTAAATTTTGTGAGCAAACAATAGGCATCATCCAATGTTGCACTCTCAAATATATACTCCATGATGTTGTCCACACTCATACCTAAGCTTGCTAGAGCTCAATCCACAAAATTAGGGGCAGGATATATTCTGATATCTTCATCCAATGCTCCCCTTAAGGCCATGATCGGCCAATTAGGTCACTTCTGCTTTGTTACCATCAAGCAAAGATCCAGTAGCATCTATTGTCTCTCCCTGAACCAATGTCTCACTTATCTCTTTGATCTTCCATATCTTACCACTTTTGTTATCCTCTGCTTTCTTAAAACAACTATCAAAATCACTCTTTAAATTTGCAACACTCTTACCAATATCACTTTCATTCTTCTGTGTATTTATAGGAGGTGGTACTCTTCTATTGTTTATCCATTATACCTGCAAAAATTTTCTATATGACCTGGCTTATTGCATTTGTAACATATAGGAGGTCTTCTTTGCTGTTTTACTTGCAGCTTACAATACTTCACAATGTGTCCAATGTTATTACATTTGTAGCATATATTTTTCACTGTAGGTTCTCTTCCATTAGCTTGTCTATATCCAGATTGATTAGGTTTCTTGCATTCTATTTTCTTGTGCCCATATCCATTATGATTAAAATAATAACCAGAAAAGGTCTTAAAAGGGGCATTACCTCTGCAATCTCTTTTCATGTGTTGAAACTTGTTACACCCAAATCATCTACCATTGAAGGGTCTGATCTACTCTCTAGGTTCTTCAATAGTAGGTTTTTTAGCATCAAACTTTGCATCATATTTCTCTTCTTGTTTCTTCGAACATTCAGCTTCATTGAATCCAACACCATTCATATCATCTTTAGGTTTCTGTTTGTCTCTATGTTCATCGATCAAGTCATTGCTAGTGTGAAGTTTCTCAATGTGATTCTTTGCCTCAACAAGTTCACCTTTTATGATCTGATTGTATTTCTCCAGTTCTAGATACATGTTCTTGTAGTTGTCAACCTCATTATTTATTTGTTATGTCAAAACATTTGCACTATTCAAAGAATCTTCAATCTTCTTCTTAGCATCCTTTTGTAAGTGAATCTCTTTAGTCATGACTTCATTTTAAAGCTTCAAGGTTTCATTTTCTTCTTCAAGTTGCTTCATTTGATCTAAATTGTCTTTGTCTGAATCTTCTTTTATATGTACCACAAGATCCTATGTCTGACTTATGGAAAGTTCAAGTTGGTCTCTAAGTTTCTTTATAAATTTCTCAGCTCTTTGCATGTTGAATCTCAATTCTCCATTCTCTGCTTTTGCTTTGTCAAGGTCTTCAAGTACATCATCAAATTTTTCTTAAAAACTATCAAAATCCATTCTGATCTCCCTTAAGTTGTTAGACTTTCTCTCCAAGGGCCAAAATCTCTGATACCAATTGTTAAGATTAGGTAATACTGAGAGGTGGTGAATCAGTATTACAGCACTTATTAAAAAATTTCCACCAATTTTAAATCATCCATAAGCTTGAAGAAATGAAAACAACACAGTAATCATAACACCATTATTTTTTGTCGAGGAAACCCTGGCCAAGAGAAAACCCCAGTGGGGATGATACCCACAAGCATGCACTAAAGTATAGTGTCCCTATTAGGAGACCTAGACCTGTTAGGAGCTAAATATTACATAGTACAATTCCTTGTTAGAGGAATAACAACCCTGTTAAAGGTATACAACACCCTGTTAGGGGCCAACTGAGCATACATCTCTTACAATATAGTTATGTTACAAAATGTTCTCATTAAAAAATAAAACAAGCATCTCTAATGCTTAGATAGTTCCAATCATAGTTCTTCAATGATCTATGTCATCCTTTTCTCTGCCATTCGCATATCATATCAAAAGCTCTATTCACACAAAAAACTCTCTACTCACTTTGCTCAACCAAAAAGAACTTACATATATATCTTTCTTCTTTACCAAATCAGCTCTCAATTATAAATATTACATAGTTGGTTCATAATACAAAATACATTTAATAAAGAAAATATCAAATGCATAGTTGGCTCTCTTGCATAATCAAAATATAGGTTATCATAAATCATTATCCAGCTCCAATTTCTAGGAGTCCATGTCATACTCCCTGAATCATCACTTATGTCCAGCTGATCTATATCATTGTTTTGTTGTTGTTGTCTGTCTGTCTTCAATTCTCTCTAACTCACAGTAAACATCACCAAAACAAAATTGATCTTAGTTGGAGGTCACAAATACCCCATACTATCTTCTTCTAAGCTTTCTTGCCTTAACTCATCGAGCTTCATCTTTGATACCCAAAATACCTCTATATTTCTACATTTGTACTTAGTCAATTTCTAAGTCTACAAAACTTAACTTCAAATGAATTGATCAGTATGCCAAATGTGTTTCCATAAATGATAACCAAAAAGTGGATCACATCATACAAAATTGATCACTTACCAACAACTAGAGGTATCCATCATACAAATTTACCTCAAATCTCTGGACCCCTTCATCTCAATTTTTCTAAGAAGCCTCCCACCTGCAGATAGAGACACAATGGAAAAGGTGTATAATGAGGCCATAACATTCACACAGAAAATGGACCTGCAAGAAGGTAACTTTGTAACCATTCCCATCATTAACAACACCGCTTCCCCACATCCACTTTTGACAAGTAGTCAAGCTTTGGCCACTCACCCGCATTCACTAAATCCAATTCTGGCACAGCCATTTTCAACCCTACCACCGTCTATCACTTATCTTGGTTATGATACTCATAAAAAAACATTTGTGGAGTAGAGGGTTATGCCCCAAGCTGAACATGATACAAACCTAGCCTCTAATTTGGATGTCGTAAAGAAAACTTTGTCCCAACTCACAAGTGAGCTCACCCAGATGAAGGTGAATCCTTCCTAAAACCAAAGTGGGTACCAACGAGCGCCGACTGGTCCAAATACTTATCCCCAGAATCAAAATCAGAGTTTCAACACTTAGAACAATAAAAAAAATACACAAGATAATTTTTTTGGGCAAAAAAGACCAAATAGACAATGGAACACCTAGCCCAATAATCGTAGTATACCAATGGATAATGCCAATGCCTATGAAGCTGCAGAGGCCAATTTTGTTGGGGCTCCAAATCTACGCTAAGGAAATGACGGATATGGGAGTAACTCTTATAATCAATATCTGTAGAATCTAGAGGAACCACCCATTCAATTCAATGCCATGATGTTCAATTCCTATGAATCTAGAAATGGATAAAATTTGGGCCCTTGTTTAGGAGAAGAAGACTTCATGTTCCCATTCTAGAAAGAGAATGAGCTTGAATACTCTGAGGTTCATGCTTTCCAAAATGATCATCAAAACTCCTACAATCTATGGAGCCAAAAGGAACCTATGATTGTAGCATACCACTAAGTAAACAAGCAACTCTGCCAGATCCCCAAGAAAGCAATAATCTTGTGCCACCAAGAGGTCTGAATGCTCCTGCATCATCCCCACCAAATACATTCACTAGTTACAGAAACCCGACACAGTCAAATGATAAATACAGTGCAGTTGAAGAACTAAAGAAACCAAAGGAAAACATATCCATGTTTGAGATGCTTCAAGGTTTCCCTTCTCAGAGAGAATCCCTCCTGAAATCCCTATACCATTAAAAGCAAGGTATAACAAATAGAAATGCAAATACCACCTCTAACGTCAATACTTCCAAAGCTTTCTCGGTGATATTCTAAGACAAGATAGAGGTACCACCTTTCCTGCTCAGTTTGTGGATATTTGGGAATAACCTACACAATTACCTCATTGATTTTGGAGCATCTTGTAACATCATGCCTTTATCCATCTGTCAAAAATTGAGAATGATTCTACAAACAACAAACGGAGTAGTGATCTAGCTTGACAAAATAGAAGTCAAAGTAATTGGTGTTCTCAAAGACGTACATATCCAACTGGGTGTCGACCCAAGGATACAAGTTTACATTGATGTGAACGTAGTAGTGATGTGCATGTAGTAGATATTCCCAAAACTTAGGGAATGCTACTAAGTAGAGAATGGACCAAATGCTTGAGAGGATGGTTGTCCACAGATTTCACACAACTATGGTTACCATGGAAAGTACTGAGCAACCAAATCAAGATTGATGTCGAGCCCAAATTAAGAAGGATGATCACTGAGTATAATGCTCTTAATAAAGTCATGTTCACACTAACCAACCTAGGCACCTATTGGATGGATGAAATTTTCATGTTCCATATAAGAGAAGTTGAAGAACAAGACCATAGTCTGGTGCAGAGCCTACTAGAGTCCAACATCCATAAAGACATCTTTCAGAAATTTATCAGTAGTATAATGACAAGCATGCAACATCTAGGGAAAGATGTAGACCCTAACATCCTTCTGCTGCCAGGCTAAGTGAATTAATTAAATTAATAATTTAACTAATAGAGGGATTAAGACATTTTTTTATATCTACATTTTGCCCCTCTTTGATGTGATGTCGAGATAGACATCACATCAAAGAAAATAAAAAGAAGATGCCCCAATCATGGGAGGAAAGGATCACGAGGAGGTAGTAGTATGCCCCCTCGAGAGGACATACAGGTTTGTAGAACATGAATGTGATCTCAAAATGGATAGGGTATGGAAGGAGAGGAAAAAGGATAGGGATGAGAGGAAAAGAGGGCACAATGGGGCCCACCATGTAGAGGTGGAGCGGGCGTCCCTCCCATCAATGGAAGAATGGAGCCAATCATCCATCGACAGATGGGTGTCTCCATCGGTAGAGCCATCGGTGGAGCCGCTCGTCTGCCGGTGGAGCAGCCTATCCATTGGAAAATGGGTTTCTCTGCAAGTAGAGCCACCAGTGGAGCCGAACATCTACCGATGGAGCCACCTCTCCGTCGGTGGATGGGCATCTCTGCTGATAGAGCCGCCAGCGGAGCCTCCTATCCGTCGGTAGATGGGCTTCTCTACCGGTAGAGTCATTGGCGGAGCCACTCATCCATCAGTGGAGCCGCCTCTCCATAGGCAGATGGGTGTCTCCACCAGTAGAACCAGCAATGGAGCTGCTCGTCCGTCAGTGGATGGGCGTCTCTGCTGGTAAAGCCACCGGTAGAGCCGCTTGTCCGTCGACAGATGGGCGTCTCTGCTGATAAAGTCACAGACTATCTACCGAGGGGATAAGGGGAAGATCCAAGTGACCGTAAGGGTGGGAGGAGCAATAAAGAGCTATTCATCACTTGGGGAAAACACAAAATTAGGTGAGGATGATGGATAAAAACAAGGCCTCACAATGCAAAATGAAAATCTATCAGAAATACAATGCAAATGAATTGTGTAAATGTTGGGGAGCACAACCTGGATTTTGATATGGTACTTGACGATATGCACCAAGGTATAAGGAACTAAGATGATAAGTTGTCAAGTACGTGATAAAAGAGATAATGATAAAATGATCAAGTACAAAAAACACTAACATGTACAAGCAACAAGCAAGCATGCATAGCAAACGAAAAGCAAACCAACATGTTTCCCCTAGGCAGCTGAAAATCAATTGATTGATTGATGATGATCAAGGATACGCGGACAGGGCCGCAAGAAAATGCACATAGGGCTGCAAGGATTGGGAAGGATACATCCCATGATGATGATTGGAAAAAGTGATCAATCGATTACCAGCTGATTTAGATTAACATGATGATAGGATTAAAGAATGATGTGCGAGATTGCAGAGTTGGAGTGTATGGATTAGAATTGATCACACTAGATTTTATTGCAATTTTTTATGATATGTATTTTTATTTTTTATTTTTTTGGATTTTTGGAATTTTTATGATAATTTTTTAGGATTTTTTTCAGGAACATTTTTTTTTAAGATTTTTTAATGTTTTATGATTTTTATGATTTTTTGAATGTTTTGTGATTTTTAATAAATATATTTTCCAATGGATGAAAAATGACTTCTGAGGCCTCTTTGGACCCCGCAAGGGGCGTTGCCCCCAAACCCCTGTAGAAAAATCTGGGAAGCAACTGTGATGATAAAAAAGGGGGTAGAAAAGACCTTTGTGTCTGATTAGGCTTCATACAACCACATGGATTAGATAGAATGGGATGAGAAGATAAGAATGATTGAATTGGATGAGACAAAGATTGGATGAGAAGATAAAGAGATTTGATAGGCAAGATGGTTTGAAGGAGATGAAAAGATGATGGAAAGATTAGATAAGAGGTGAAAAGGAAAAATGGAGTAGATGAGAATTGATAGGAGAATGGATGAAGTAGCAAATGGATTAATACCAATGACAAGGGAGAGCCAAGGTATATGAAAAGATGGAAAGATGGAGAGATGATTTGGGAAGGAAATGGATTAAATGGTAGGATATGGAAGACCATTAGATGGGTGATATGGAGGAAAGAGATCCAATAACTAGGTGGAATGTCACCACACTAAAGGTAGGAAAAGGATGTATGAAAGGGAAGGATGGCATGTAAGGGATGGGGAATAAGCAGAGTGAGATCCAAGTACAATATTGTAAAATATGCCCTCATACAAGAGGTGGGAGGGTGAAAGATGGGGAGATGGAGGATAAAGGCTATATGAGATGTATAGATGGATAGTACATAAAGGATGTGCATGGAGGGGATAAAGGCATGTTGTCCAAAGCATGCATTAATATTTTAGTGCCTCTAGTTAGTATGAAGAGAAAAGGTAGGAGAGATGGAAAGGGATATGAGATGGGGGCTATGAATTGGATAGGGGATAATGATATGGAGGATAATGGATAATGTATGGAGTAAATGTATGGGATAACCAAGATCCAAGACATGGAAAGGAGGATGGACTTACATAGGATTATCGATGGTGGATGGAGGAAAAGTAAAAGAAAAGGACTATGTGATGGAAGATATGGATAGGATGTCAAGATCAAATATGGATAAAGTGGATGAACTTATGTAGGATAATGGATAGTGGATGAAGGAAAAGTATAAGAAAAGGACTATGCAATGGAAGATATGGATAGGATGTCAAGATCAAATATGGATAAAGTGGATGAACTTATGTAGGATAATGGATAGTGGATGAATAAAGGATATGGTAGGTGCATATGGGTGGATGAAATGAATATGATAGTCAAGATCAAAGATGGGAAATGGATGATGTACTTAGAGAGGATGATGGATGAGGGATAGGGGGTATGGAAGTTATATTTGGTAGGTAGTATAGATGGAGCTTGCCCCCAAGTGTAGAGTGCAAGAGGATGAGGGTAAGTGAATGGATATATGAGTGGATTTGGAAGACAATGGATACGTGATGAGGAAGATGGAAGGAATCAAGCATCTAGTTCCATGGATGGTATCTCTTGATATGTTCTCTTTTTTTTTTTATCATCAAGGCGCCTATTTGCCAGGTTTTCACCAAGATGATGATTTTTTTTTATTTTTTTTTAGGACATTTTATGATTTTTTTGGTTTTTTGAAGGATTGTTTATTCTCATAGATGTTGGTATAATTTAGGGGAAGGGAGATGAAATGGATGGGGGATATAAAGGGTGGAATAAGCATTTATGCATATGATTGGATTAATGGGAGGGGAGGATGAGGAAGGATTGGTGGATAATGGATGGAAGGTTGGCAGACTGGTGAATAAATGGAGGAAGAAGTTGGAAAGATCATCATTGGCACACACCTTGAAGGGTGGTGGAGTAATGAAGGAGAAGATTGTGAAGGAGATAGATGAGAAAAGGTGGATTTTGGGATGTAAGGACCCAAAATAGATTTGTAAAATGGAGGATTTGAGGACTTATGAGTGGATGAAGCTTTTGGATTAGCAAGTTTGGATGCCAAATTTGATTTTTCTTTGATTTGCATTGCTTCAATAAGTAGCTTTGGAATCCACATGAATATAATTTTGGGCCTTTGTGGCATTTTGAATTTTTCTTTCTTTTGGATCACATTTTTCCTTTCTTGATCATGTCTTTTAGATGGGACATGTTCATACTTTTATTTTTGTGGATTTTGAACTTTATACACTTTAGCGCTGGCATCCAATTTTCTTCCATTTGTCAAGGTAGAGGTGCATGAGGATGGAAGAATGGAGGGAGAATGTTGGAAGGAATTCAAGGATGCATGCCTTTGTTAATCTTGCTTAGGTATTTGAGATGATGGAGGTATGTAGGGACCCAAAATGGATGGAAGGGATGAAGGGTTTGATTTTGGCATATAAGGTCCCAAAATGGATGGGGCTGAGAAAGGGATGGTGTTTCGAACATAACGGCCCAAAATGGATTTGGAGGCGGAAGGGATGATGTTTGCAACATAAGGGCCCAATATAGATTTGGAGGATGGGTGATGGGGATATTTGAATGTATATGGAGGAATTTTGGATAGCGAATGGGTGGAAGGCACACCAACATCTTGAGAAATTATTTTTTCAATGGGATACTTATTACTTTGAACAGAAGATGTGAGTCCATGTGAATAGGGTGAGGAGGTCAAAGGAATGATAGGCTCTTTAAGGAAGCTATGTTGGATAGAGGTGGATGAACTAAGCTTAGATGTATGAGCTTCATGGATGGATCGGATAGGTGTGATGGAATTTTGTAGAGGATTAGGATCATATGGAGGATTAGGATCTTGAGGGGGATTGGAAGGGATAGTAGGATATTGAGATAGATTGGGATCATGACATGAAGTTAGAGGGGTACTTTGATCTTGACTTTGAGGAGGATGATGCGATGGAGTGGAAGGGCCAATGGGATCTTTGGATGGAAGGATATCATGAAAGGAGATGGACATCAGAGATGAAGTTACTTGATCTTGACATGGGGAGGGATTATTAGATAAGACATGAAAGGGATCATTGGATAGAGTGGAATCATTGCATGGGGTAGGATCTTCAAATAGAAGGCTTGAATCTTCAAATGGAAAGGTAAAGGAGATGTCTTGATCTTAATTAGGGATGGGATCATGAGGGGAATCTTGGGACGGAAGGATGGAGTCTTCGAATGGAAAGGTGTAAGGGAGGTCTTGATCGTGATTAGGAATAGGGTCATGAGTTGGATTAAGAAAGGCAAGGGGATCTTGATATGGAAGGTTTGGATCTTCATCTGCAAAGATGTCAAAAATACAAGGAGGGATCATGAGATGGAGGAATACTTAGATCTAGAGGAGGAGATAATTCCACATGATCATTCTTTGGAACAATATATTGATTTGTTTGGACTTGTGAGGATGGTGTGGTGGATGGAGTGGAAGCTTTATATTTGATATAATGGAGAGGTGGAAGATATCTTATTGGGGTAGATGGAGGGATTGAAGAAGCATGGGGCTTAGGAGATGGGGATGTGTTTTCATTCAAGGGATATGGAAGATGTTGTTTGGGACATGGGTTGATGACTTGAGGGGATTGGATGACTTCACTTGGATTTGAGGATCGATGCCTCTTTTCTATTTCATGGATCCAATCACCCAATAAGTTTGTGGGAACTAAGGATTTAGGAGGCTTAGGAGATGGGGGTATGTCTTCGTGCGATGGAGATGGACATGGGGATTGGACAACCTTACTTGGAGCTGGAGATGTATACTTTTTTGCTATTTGATCAATCCAATCAAAGAATTTTGTAGGATGATAAGTGCTCTAGAGGATTAGGATTATATGGAGGACAATTTTTTTCATTTTTTATACTGAGGACAATGTTTTGAATTTTTTGGATCTCTTGGGCAAGGTGATCATATGTAGAAGGGGGATAGTGAGATGAATTTCCCTAGTCAAAGGTGGAAGAAGGATAAGAAATGGGAGGAGAAGTAGGATTGGATGTGGGGTGTTGAGGAGGAAAATATGGATAGTTAGGAGGTGAATCATTTTGAGGAAGATATGAGGTTGATGGGAGTGTTTGACAGGTTCACTGAAGTTGAGGTATGGTTGGAGGATTAAGGGTTGACGTTTGAATGTCCTTAACCATTTCATGAAACCAATCCATATTCATGATGATTGAATGAGAGGATTTAAAATTGGATTAGAATATGAGGTATATGAAGAAGAGGATTGAAGGTGATGGATGAATTTGGAAGAAAAATGAGATATGTTTGGAAAGAAGAAAGTGATGAGGAAATTATCTTGGATTAGCAGCAATGTTTTTGGATTTTTTGATATGAGGATAAGGCTTGAAAGTTTGCTTTTATTTTATGATGATTGGATTCAATTTTATTTTAATAAAGATTTGGATCGATTGGTTTGATTTGGTGAAGAAAATAGGAGCAAATTGGACTTATGATCGATTAGGATTGATTGATAAAAGGATCGATTGACTGATTGATTAGATGTGTTTGATTGATTGGATAAAGACACAAAGTCTCAAGATTGGATTGATAAGGATTAATGATGAAGGTTTAAGACAAACCTTAATGAAATAGGATCCAATGAGGTGCAAATAATAAGGATTAATGATGATGATTTTTCCTACTCAAAGAGAGACTTATGATCTTGAGCAAGATAGGATTGCATAAACCACTCAAGACGGACTAATTTTCTCAAGTGGCAAGATTAATTTGTTTACTAATGATAAGGATCCTTCTAACACTTCGATAAATCTTTCTACCTTAAATTTGAGATGGCAATCTGATGAAGGTATGAAAGATAAGGATTGGTATTGATTGATGAAGTCCAATATAGATGATGGTGCTCCTGTTAGGATTAGGATCACTGAGAGGGGGGGTGAATCAGTGATCTATCAATTAATACTTTTTTTGATTATCTAAATCTTTACTTAAATGCTTAAGTACTAAAATGAATATCAATGCAAGTAAGATAAACATACATAACACATAACACCATATATGATTACGGGGAAACCCAATGCAGGTGAAAACCCTAGTGGGAATTAGTACCCACAAATATTTTGTACTAGTTTCTTATGATCCTTGTTAGAAGATCCTTAACCCTGTTAGGAGTTGTCTTTACAATACATGAAGTACAGTGACCTTGTTAAGGGCCAGACCCTGTTAGGAGTCTTTTACAATAACCCTGTTAGGGGTGGTGGACTCACTATCCAAGGACTCACTGTCTAAGAGCACACTACTCAAGTGGTGAAGGCTACAACCTTCTAGATCTTCGATACACACTGTATCTGCAAGGTGAACTACTGTTGTGACACTGCTTGTCTGATCAGTTCCTTTTGTGCGCTGATGCTTTAACCTATTTTTGATCTCTAAAAAAATATTTTCTTCACTCTAAATTCTTCTACTTCAATATCTATATCATCAACATATGACAGATATAGCTTTGCTGCTTTTACACTCTGCTCTGCTTTTCTTATCTCTAGCTTCCGCAACTTTTCCCATCACAAATGACCTTCTATAAGTACTTCCTCAAAGGACATTAACATCTCAGATTTAGGAAACCTTTTAACATCTATATTTATCACTTACATAACCACACAACCCTTCATTAAGTTTTCTTAACATTAATTATAACTGCTTTACTCAAATTGAACAGACACGTCTTTTCACATAGTCCGCTTCACCAAAATAGCTCTAACTAATTATCCCGGATGAATCAAGTCATGCGATTTTAACCATAGATTTTTAGGTCACTAAAAATAACTAATCCAAAGGCACAAGTCTTGATGATAAGTTAACCTTCCATGCCAAAACAATCTCTGTCAGCTCTTTCCATGATCTCTGTCCTGTTCTGTCATTCACTGGTTGTACCTCTTCAACTTGTTGTATCTTCTTCATAATTGTAGATCTGATCATGCTCTCTTAGAATTACCATGAAAACATACTCATAAGATTATATTTAAAGGCACATATCATTTGGATAACATATGAATGCACGCTAATCAAAACTATAACAGTCTGTTCCTTGCTCTGTCCTGTTGTTTGTACTTAGCCAATTTCTAATCTTCTGATAATGTGTGCTGACTCCAAAACTTCATATGAATTTTTTGCCATAATGAAAACACTAAATAAATTCATATACTTCAGTATAGTCAAATTTCCAACAATCTCCCCCTTTTTCATTAATGGCAACAAAGGAATATGGTGAAGTTACTATCTATACTTTTATACAAAAACTCTCTATCTTATATCTCCCTCTTATCATATACCAGACTCCATATTATTCATACTCTACTCCCCCTTTGACATTAATGAAAAATTTTCTCAAAAACACTTCTATGTACTTACTTAGCATACATATCTAGATATGCAATCTGCAACTTCTGGATCTCTTTCTCCCAAAATGTAATCAGTGAATTAACAATCTGTAGATGGGCGCATAATGCATATTGTAGCTTCTCCATCTTCTCCAAGTTTGTGCTAGGACCTTGATCATATTATAGAATCCATATTCTATACATTACTTTACTCACCCTTTGATATTATCTTCTCTGCCTTCTCAATCTTATCAATCTGCCCTTGATATACACATATTGATATCAGTGGAGGGATCTTCCATAGATTTCCTTATCTTCTCTATCATAGCCTCTACCTCCTGGATCTTCTTTGTAATGATGGGAAATTAACTTTCCTAATTCATATAGTTAGCAATAATCTTTCTGCCTTTTGTTGCAAACTCTTTCAAGGATGCTTGACCAACTTTGAGTGAACTAAGATCAAGTGTAAAGTTGCTAACCAATTCACTGAGCCTCTTCTTCATATACTTCTTTTCTGCAATATCTAATCTATTTTTCATACTTCTTTAGATTATATACTCCCACATACTTATTTACTCCCCATGATTCTAAGTTTGTTATGGGTGTCAAGCTTTACAAAAATGATGATGAATTGTCCATCACTTCAGTCTTCTTTTTTTCTGCTTCCTTTTCAATATATCTTCTTTCTAATATAAAGACTCTCAGCTTCATGAGTACTCACAAATGTTTCTTCAAAATTGTCTAGATTAATATCCATTGCTGCCATTGATACTTCAATATTATCAACCATGAATGTATCCTCTATGTCCTTGGTTATGGGCACATAATACTATGGACCTGTCATAATAGTTTTATCTGCTTCTTCACATGATATTTAAAATTGTATCTTCAATCAATTATGCTCTTATGTGAATTCTCTTTTGTTGTATTCACACTTAGATGATCAATAATAAGTATGTGCTTCCAAGGATAACATCAGTTTGGCTCCAAAACAAAGTCTCCAATGGCTATACTTACATATGTGCTTCCAAGGATAACATCAGGTCAGCTCCAAAAAAAAATCTCCAATGGCTATACTGATACTCTCACATAGAACACTACTCAACAAGATTCTGCTTCATGATATTCACGCACTGAAGCATACTGATAAATCACTTCCGAGATGTTTAAAATATTTTCTTGATATTAATCTCTACTGAAGAATGTAATTGTGATGCTTTGCTACTTGACTGCAAGTTCTCCTTTAATTATCCAGCCGCTTACTCGATTGTTAAGTAATTTTTCAACTAATTTTTGAAATGATGTGTCCGCGCTTGGGCTTGGTTTCAAACTCGAATTAATTTTCTTAACAAATAATGATTATCAATCTCCTTTATTTTCTGATGAGAACAAATGTAATGCATTAATAATACAACTACTAGGGCTTCTATGATCTCCAATCGTTTATTCTAACCACAAGTGAGGACTTGGTGATTTCAAAGTAAATTTCTGCCATTAATACTTCTCACATAGACACAGAAGGCAACTGTAACTTCCGTTCTTGATCCTGATAACAACTTAGATCATGTTCTCATGCATCATAATGTCACCAAACAATTGTAATCCAAGGCACATACTCAGATGGTGAGTATACCAGCCACGCAGGGGTTCAGAGCTAGAATAGCTCCCCCTAAGACCATGAGGGTCAACTAATCAGAAGTAGAAGGTGCATCCACTGAGGATGCATCTACTACCTTGTTATCTTCAATATCCTTCTTTACTTCAACCCAAA
>MU228140.1:1245464-1275298 GCA_018584345.1 Thuja plicata
TTAGTACCCACAAATATTTTGTACTAGTTTCTTATGATCCTTGTTAGAAGATCCTTAACCCTGTTAGGAGTTGTCTTTACAATACATGAAGTACAGTGACCTTGTTAAGGGTCAGACCCTGTTAGGATTCTTTTAAAATAACCCTTTTAGGGGTGGTGGACTCACTATCCAAGGACTCACTATCCAAGAGCACACTACTCAAGTGGTGAAGGCTTCAACCTTCTAGATCTTCGATACACACTGTATCTACAAGGTGAACTGTTGATGTGACATTGCTTGTCTGATCAGTTCCTTTTGTGTGATAATGCTTTAACCTCTTGTTAATCTATACAAAAATATTTTATTCACTCTAAATTCTTCTACTTCAATATCTATATCATCAACATATGACAGATATATCTTTGTTTCTTTTACACTCTACTCTGCTTTTCTTATCTCTGGCTTCCGCAACTTTTCCCATCACAAATGACCTTCTATAAGTACTTCCTCAAAGGAAATGAACATCTAGGCTTTAGGAAACCTTTTAACATCTATATTTATCACTTACATAACCATACAACCCTTCATTAAGTCAGCTTAACATTAATTATAACTGCTTTACTCAAACCAAACAGACACGTCTTTTCACACAGTCTGCTTCACCAAAATAGCTCTAACTAATTATCCCGGATGAATCAAGTCATGCACTTTTAACCATAGATTTTTAGGTCACTAAAAATAACTAATCCAAAGGTTCAATTCTTGATGATAATTGAAACTTCCACGCCAAAACAATCTCTGTCGACTCTTTCCATGATCTCTATCCTGTTCTATCATTCACTGGTTGTACCTCTTCAACTTGATGTATCTTCTTCATACTTGCAGATCTGATCATGCTCTCTTAGAATTAGCATGAAAACATACTCATAAGATTATATTCAAAGGCACATATCATTTGGATAACATATGAACACACGCTAATCAAAACTATAACAGTCTGTTCCTTGCTCTGTCCTATTTTTTGTATTTAGCCAATTTCTGATCTTCTGATAATGTGTGCTGAATCCAAAACTTCATATGACTTTGTTTCCATAATGAAAACACTAAATAAAGTCATATACTTTAGTATATTCAAATTTCCAGCAGCTCCAAGTTACCAAGATTGGGAAAAATGAAGTGAAGGATGAGAGACTAGAAGGATGAAAGAAAATAGTGGTTGAACAAGCAACTAATTGATTGAGGCAAAACACTTTGAGAACCTGTAGGAGAGTGGAGCAGGAAAATCTTTGCAAAACCTCAAAATTTAAAGATTTCAGGTAGAGATTCCTATATACAAGTGGATCCACCTATGTACGGAGCCGCCTGTGTACAGGCAGAGCCACCTGTGTAGGAATTTGGATAGAAACTTGAAGTTTTGAATTTGAAATCTTGAGAAACTGATTTGACTTGGTTTTCCTAATGATGTTGAAGGATGTTGTAGTAAAATTATCTATGGGTAAGAATGATTCAAGCACAAATTAAAGTCAAAAATTATGTGACCAAGAAATTATCTTCAAACAATCCAACAAGGGACAAAGCAACCTTGCGGATACAAACACTTGTGAAGTCTAAAATGATAGGGAAATTGTAGTGCAATGTGTATGTTCTAATAGATTTTTCAAGCCCAATATTTTCACTATTCTCAACACATTTTAAGACACTTCAAGCACAAGCTACCTAAGGAATGGCTTGATATAAAAAATCTTTTCCCACACTAGATATTCCTTCGCCTCACACAAAGTGATGTTGGCTTTTTCTAGGACTATACACATTGCGGGTTTTGAAAAGAGACTCAATGCTCAAATTGCATAGGCTCCCTCATGTTGCATTCATGTTTTAGAATTCCCTTGGGAATATAAATGGTGAGTGTAAAATCTTTAGGTGATCTGGGTAATCCACTTGGATCGATCCTTGCACAAAGATTATGATACCTTCAGAGGTAAATCGGGTAGGCCTCTTTCTAAAAGTGTCTATTGAAACTTCCATTCACAACTACCTCCTGTAGTCCCGCAAGCAAGATTAAGGCATATATCCCTATGAGTACCTGATAATGTAGTCCCACACATAGGATTTAGGCTTTGTAACCCTACAATATCAAGCATGAGAATGACTTCTCAAGAATAGCTACGTCCCTTGAGAGATTGGTCTCAAGAGCATTTGATTATAGTGGGTTGGAAGAGGCCAGGTCTGCCTTGTTCCCCACTTGGGCAATCCCTCTCACCGGCTATGCTAAAGCTCTCGGGAGGTAGCCACTCTAAAAGGGGAAAAATTCCTAATGAAAGCAAAAAGGGAGAAACAACTAGGTCTGGTATTTTGATCACCCTAAAAGGATGAGAGCATATCCTACTCTTGTGATCCTTCAAAAACATAATTCACTTGATTACTTCCTTGGGCTTCCTCTAACTAGGAGGAATTCGGTGGGTTTGGTATTTTGATCACCCTAAGAAGGGTGAGAGCATATTCTTACCACCGTTTTCCACAAAGACACAAGCCCCCTAATTAAACTATGTGAGATAAATCAAAAACACAAATTTTAATTGTATCTCCAAGGCAACCTGCAAAACAAATTGATTAGTAGTTTTAATATTAAAGTCTTCCACAAATGTCCTACAAGACAATAAATTAGTAGCTTAAAAACACATTGATCTTGGTCAAACGTTCTACAAAACCACTATTAGAAGACAGAAAACACTAAAAACCTACAAGAAAAATAGAATATAAAAGCTCAGAATGCATCATATGATGGAAAGAAACAAAATTAAGTAAATTTGTATGTCTACAAGCGGAGATGCCTGTGTGCAGATATGCCTATCTATGGGCAGATCCGCCTTTCTATAGGCTGAGCCACCTATCTAGAATAGAATGCAGAAAAGACCCTAAATCTTGCAAAAAGCTAAGACCCAAAAGAGATAAAACTTCTAAAATGCCATCTATTATGAAAATACAGAATGCCACTATTTTAAAAGTTTCTAAAAGTGCAAAGAAACCCTAAAATATGATGCAATATGTAAGATAAACTCTTTCTGTCAGAGCTGCCTATGTATAAACAGAGACACCTATCTAAGACAGAAAGAAAATAACAACTAGAACTAGCAAGATTTAAGTCCTAATATGCTTGCAAATACTCAAGAATCCTTCTAATGACAATATGCACTAAGGAATTAACCCTAAAATGACTAAAAATGCAGGTTAAACAACTTTAAAAAACTAAACTAAGAAAGGAAACTCCCATTCTGTCGGAGCCGCTTATGTGCAAGTGGAGCTGCCTGTGTGTGGAGCCACCTTTGTAGAAGCGGAGCCGCATGTCCGTCAATCCATCCAAAAACATGCAAAATAAAATAAAAACTAGGACGCGGGTCCCACCGAATGTGCTAAAATGTATGCAATAAAAATTCCTGCAACTACACAACAAGTCAAAATGTGCAAAACACAAGATATACCAATAAATTAAAGCATGCAAAGAACTTGAAACACAACTAAATTCTCACTACAACCTTCGATGAGCTAAAACAAGTGCACCCAAGACTTGTTTAATTTGCTCTTAGAGATTTTTTGGGTGTGCTCTCCCAACACAATGCAATAAAATCTCACTATGATATATGCAAAAGATGGTGAAGGGATTGAGGACAAGTATGAGGAACTTGCCCCAAGCTTCACATGATGAAGATTGAGAATGCAATAGAAAATATAGAATGAAGATGCAAGATGAAATAAACTAAGATTGTTTTCCATTACCTAACATGTAATATCTAGATGATTTAATGCTCATAAGAAACTAAATAGAATGAAGACTAAGAAATGCTCAAGAAAAATGCTCTTAAATGCAATCACTAGCTAGTTACTCTAGTTTCAAATGAGGAGTGAGGCCTACTTTTATAGATTTGCTTATGAAAATGGAGGGTGAGGATTAAAAGGTGGAAAATGAGTGGTTGAGATTAAAGGTTAGGTAGGGTTTTGGTGAGAGTGAAGGAGATTAAGAGGCAAAAGAGATGAGTGGCTAGGATTAAGTGGTTAAAAGGAGTTGACTTTTGAACTAAAAGCCAAATGAAGAGACAAGTGAAATGTGTCACAAGCTCATAATTTTGGAGTTGATCCATGTGAATGCACATGATTGGCTAGAGAAGGATTAATGAATTTAGAAAATAAACAAAATATATTTATTTAATAAATAGAGGAAAAGGCTCAAAAATAAATAAACAAAATTTATTTAATTTAAAAGAGAAAGGGGAAAATGAATTACCTAAATAAATAATAATATTTATTTAAATAATAGAGGAAAAAAGGCTTAAAATTAAATAAATAAAATTTATTTGATTTTAAAAGGCTAAGTGAATTAATTAAATTAATAATTTAACTAATAGAGGGATTAAGACATTTTTTTATGTCTACATATGCTTCGATGGATCTAAGTGTAAACAAGGAGCAGGAGCAGGGATCAAACTCATAAACCCAAGAGGTAAGTCTTTTTATGTTGCATATAGATTACATATTATGTGAACTAACAATGCTGCATAATATGAAGCACTGGTCTGTGGGCTCCTCCTGGCCCATGAGAAAGGAATAAAATCCTAAACGGTAGAAGGAGATTTACAATTGGTCATCAAACAAGTCTATAGTCAATATTCTTGCAATGATAAGAGGCTTTCAGCCTAACGAAATAGGGCATGGGACTTGATCAATGACTTTGAAGCATTCAACATCAAGGTCATCCCATGAAGGAAGAATGTCGTCATCGATGCCCTAACTATATCCATTATTTTATTGCATGTGATGGAGAATTCCAAACTAAATAAGTTCTTAGTTGAACTTATTGCAGCCCTGGCCATCCCAGACAACATCACCAATTTCCAAGTCTTTTAAGATGACCAACACATCCTTGAGTTCATCATGTGCGTAGGTGTGTTCAAAAAACAAATCATAGATGAAGAGAAGGAAGAGGCAAAATAAGAAGTTAGCATGGAATACCCCAATGATCAAGGCATCATAAACCTAAGGACCAATTCCATACCCAGAGGAATGGTGGAACTAGAGAGGATTTTTTACAGTGATTGGACCGCTATGAAAAGATGTTCAGACATACCACCCAATGGTAAAGAATATAAAGCGTACAACCTTGGCACCAAAGATGAGCTAAGAGAAGTTCACATTGGGAGAGTATGTACCAAAGAGGAGAAGGATGAGATGGTACACCTCCTTATAGAGTATCAAGATGTCATAGCTTGGAGTTATGAAGAACTAAAAACATATGACACCTCAGTTGTTGTGCACAATATCCCACTAAAGCTAGATTCTAAACTGTTTCGCCAATGTCAACGACCCATTAATACTGCTATGGATCTCTTGATACAAAATGAAGTATAGAAGATTTTAGATGATAAAATCATATTCCCCATACAACACTCCATATGGGTGGCCAACTTGGTACCTATGAGAAAGAATACTAGTGAGATTCGATTGTGCATCGACTTCTGAAACTTGAACAAAGCCTCTCAGAAGGACAATTACCCACTCCCTTCTCTTGATGTGGTATTGCAAGTAGTTAATGGTTCTCAAATGATGTCTATCCTAGATGGATATTCAAGGTACAACCAAGTAATGGTGCAAGAGGAAGACAGGTTAAAGATGACATCACCACCAAATGGGGGACATTCGCCTATTGACAAATGCCCTTTGATTTAATCAATGTCAGGGCTACTTCCCAGAGAGAAATGGACACTACCTTCAAAGGGATAGTCATAAAATGTATCATCATCTACATGGATGATCTGACTATTTTTTTCAAAATAATGAGCAGATCATATAAGCGATTTAAGGAAGGTCCTCCAAAGATGCATGAGATACAAGATTTCCCTAAATCCTAAAACATGTGTATTTAGGGTGATAGAGGGCAAGTTTCTTGAACACATAATCTTATAATCAAGGATATTAATTGAACCTGACTGGGTCCAAGCCATTCTCAAGCTAACTCCACCTCACAGTCGCAAAGAATTAAAGTCTTTCTTTAGTAAGATCAACTTCGTAAGGAAGTTCATCAGCGGTTTTGTCGAGATAGTGAAACCACTCAACGACATGCTAAAGAAGGATACTAATATTGATTGGAATCCCCTAGTAAGGAATTCATTTGAAGAAATCAAGAATTCCATAGCCATAGCCCCTGTCCTCGTCAGTCTAGATTACACTATTCCCTTTAAAGTGTACCCTTTTGCATCAGAATATTCTCGCATCGGCATCCTCACACAGAAGAAAGACGGGGAGAACAAGAGACCAATAGCTTTCATGAGTTTCCCCCTTAAGAACACTAAATTTAGGTACCTCAACCTAGAAAAACAATCTTTTTCTTTATTCAAAGTGATAAAGAAATTTTGGCACTACATCTTGAGGAGAAAAGTCTTCAGGATAGTCTCAGACGCAGCTGTAAAATCTATGCTGATGCAAAATAAGCTAGGAGAGAAAAGAGGAAAATGGATGGCCATCCTACAAGAGTTCAACTTAGAAATCCAGCCAATGAAACTAGTAAGAGGCCAAGGCCTGAACTAATTTCTAGAGTGGAAGAAGGTCTAGTATTCCAAGCCTACACCGATCAAGGTGTGATCATCGATATATGGTATCAAGATGTAGTCTACTACCTAATGCATAATTGTTGCCCAGAGGGGATGAATAACTCACAAAGAAGGGATTTTAAAATCAAAAGAAGCTCCTACATGTTGAATAATGGTCAGCTGTATAAATACAATTATGAGGGTTTGTACCTGAGGTGCCTGAATAGGCTAGAAGCAAAGCAAGTCCTAGATAATTTTCATGACAGATATGGGACAAGACACGGTTTTGCTGAGGCAACTACTCACCAAATCCTAAGGGAGGGGTATTTTTGGCCAACATTGTTCAAAGACACTAGATAACATGTGAGATCATGTCACACTTTCCAAACAGGTGCAACCCAAGGGAGAAATTTGGCAATGCCCTTACAGCCAATATACAAGGTATGTTCGTTCACCCAATGGGGCTAAGATTTTTTTGGAGTGATTAAACCCCCTTCATCTATAGGACACAAGTTCATTATAATGGCTACCGATTACTGCACACACTAGACAAAGGCCCAAGCACTGAAGAATTGCACCATGGAGGTAGTAACTAAGTTCCTAGAGGAGTGCATCATAACTAGGTTCACGATGTCATTCTATCTGGTATGTGACAATGCTCCCTCTTTATCATCTACCTCACTCACACAATGGGCCTTCAAAAACTAGGTAATCCTCAAATTATATTCAAATTACTATCCACAAGGCAATAGTGTAGCAGAGTCTACCAACAAGAACTTGACAACAGTGATCAAATATATCCTCGACAATAATCCTTGAGATTGGCACTCACAATTGAAATACACTCTATGGATAGACCGGCTAAGGATCAAGAATTCTTTGGGGAGATCCCCATACCAATTGGTCTATTTCTTACAATTGGTCTTCCCTATGAACTTTAAAATTCCAATCTTGAGATTTATGGACCAGTACATGGGAGGCAAAGATCAAGTACAAGTTAGACTCATGAACCTCCTCAACCTGGAGGAGAAAAGAAAATTGGCCCTAGAGCATGTATCAAATCACCAGGCCATCATCAAGAGTTGGTTCGATAAGAGAGCCACCATTAAAGCCTTCAGGATCTTTGACCTCATCCTTATGTGGGATAAGACAAAAGAAAAGTTGGGAAGCCACACCAAATTTCAAAAATTGTGGATAGGCCCCTTTCAGATATCAGAGATCTTGGGAGAGAACACTTTCAAGATCAGCACCTTAAATGGAGATTTGACACCATTTCCAGTCAATGGGAAATTCCTCAAACATTACTTCAGATCCTAAGCGGGACCGCCTTCTGTCCCTTGTATCATAGTATTTTTTCTTTCTTTCTTTTTGTCTTTCATTTTCTCTGTCGTCGGTCCCTTTATTTTGTTTGTAGTCACTCCCCTTTGTCGGAGCTTATTTTTCTTTGGGTAAAGTGTGTCTTGGATTCATTCCAAGTGGTTCATAAATTGGATCAGAGGTATTTCTTAGTCAAATTATCCAAAGAAACATACAGCGCAGAGAACGTTCCAAAAAACAAAGTGGTGACGTCTATCATTGACAAATAGGAAGATTTTCAAAGCTTGGTCATCCTAATCACAAAGAACTTTAAGAGACAACACCCAAGAGAGTTGGTTTCTTGAGTGTTCATCAAGTTGCGACTAGTATTAGTGCATGGATTCAGGTACCCACCGATCCCAGAACCAAAGTCTAAATGAATGCGAAGATAAGAGCAAAAGAAAAAAATAGCTAAAGAAAGAGAGAAATGAGCACAAAAAAGAAAAGTGGCCCGAAGAGGTCACAAGTATGAAATCTGAGTAGCACAGCCTAATCATTGCTCAGATCTATCAAAGAAGAGAATGTGAACCTAAACATATAGAGTTACATACATCAAGAGCCTGATATGTTTCATGCACCAAGAAGAAAATAAGAACAAATGTTCAAAGAATAGAACTCTCATGGAAAAGCTACATACTAGCAGACAAAACGAACAAGGGTGACTATAACAACCTCTATCGGGGCTATGGATGCCTAGTTGACAGTAGAGAAAGGTTATACTTGGGATTTGGGGAAAAAAAATTTGGGACTATGGACGCCTGACTAGAAGCAAAGCTCTTTCTGGGAAGCCCTGGTTTACATGGTGAAGGTTGGGAATAGCTAAAAAATGTTTTGGTTACCACAATAAAAGGTTGAGGAATGAAAACACGTGAGCACACAGTGGGAGAACAATAGAAAACTTCAAACTAGAATTAATTGAAATATATTCAAGACAGACATCTCTTGGTTTTCGTTCTTCTGCAAAGTTACAATCTAGAAGAGTCTTGATGATGAATAAATGAATTGGTCATTCCTCCTTTTGTCAGGGCTATTTGTTGTGGGTCCACAACACACACCTCATTTTGGTCCTCTAACCATGGGGACCCCCCTTCTCTTTTTTGGTTTTTTTAGTTTTCCCCTCTCCCTGTTCCTTGAACTAGGTCTCTTAAGAATCCTGTTGAGGAAAAATAGGGCATTTTTGGCCTTTTCACCCTTTTGGCATTTTAGAGGACCCAGATTCCTCTGGAATGCCAAAATGGCCAAAAGGTTGACCCTAGCCCTTTCAGTGTTTTAGACTCTGAAACACCAAAGAAAGGGGATGAGGCCACCCGGCATTCATTTTTTTAGCCTCCAAAGAGATGAAACTGAGCGATGTCACCCCACGGGATATTTAAGTGGCCCAAGCCCTAAATGATCCTCACTTCTACTTTTTCATCTTCTATGTTTTTTGCCTCCCCCCGCACTCATCATTTCTGCTCGTTCATTATTGGTTGCTCCTTGCCCTCAGCTCCTTTTGTTCTTCATCTTTCCCTTCTCAATTTTGACACATAGGGTTTCCATCTCCCCTTCCTATCAAAAAAAATTTTTGTACTTTAGTCAGTTTAGGATAGGTTTTCTAGTTATTTTGTGTTTCCCTCCCCAAGTCCCTAGGGTTTGCACCCTTGGGCTTGTAGAGGGGTCACTCTCCCATTTTGTTGTTTTTTTTCTTTTTTTAGCCCTAAGTTTTTTACATCGTGACCTAGTCATAGGTTTTAGGACTCCAAAAGGCCAAAAATTTTCCCTCTTGAGCTAGCTTTCACCCAAGTGCACTTCGCACCTTCGGCTATTTCGGTATTTCAGACTAGCAAAATGTCTGAAACCCCTGAAAAGACTGAATGACCAAATTAGGGTCTTCCTTTTGGAGGTTTCAAACTTTCAGAGTCAAACTATTTTTGGACTATTGCACCCTAAAATCCCAAGAGAGTTTGTTCCTCCAAAATTGCTTTCGCATTTTTGGCATTTTCTGACCCCGACCCAGTTTTCGGCGTTCGAAAGCCCGAAAAGACTGAATGACCAAAGATAGAATTTCAGGGTACTTAAGAGCCTCTACTTTTTTTCCTTCTTAGTTAGTTTGTTTTCCTTTCCTTATTTTTTAGTTTTCTTTCAAATAAATATACTGATACTTACATTTTTCTCGCAAGAATGCCTGAGAAAATAACATCCCTGATGAAGTACTTGTACAAGGGGAATCACCCCCCTTCAAAGATTGGGAACAAATATGTAGAGATCATCGATACTAATATCAGGAATGTAGACTAGGGAAAGTTCCTAGTAAGGTGTTCCCAGCCAGTAGGAAGGTCCGAAGATTGCACCTCCATGGTCTATTCAAGCCTAGTTAATGCACCAGCCCATCTAGTGGTCGTCATGTCTTCAAAGTTGATTATGACCCTAGAAAACCACTATAGCCCAAATGAAAGGGTGGTCAAAAACATAGAAGGGCAAGTAGTTCTGGACATCAGAAAAAACAACATAGAAGAGGTCTTCCACCTCCAAAAGGGTGTATATAAGTTCTATGACTTCTTCATAGAAAAGGGCCTTATATGGTTCCAGAAAAAAGATGAAGAGGTGTATGAGATCGCAAATAAGGAATACCTTGAGCAGCCTCTCCCAAAGAATAAACTAGATAAGTAAGATAGACCTCGGGAGAGGATATCTAAAATATGTCATCTAGGCAACCATAACCCTTATAAGTTGAGTGTATGGACTACCTCAGTCCATCCAATTCGAGGACTAGATGATCCTATTAATTGAAAAGATCAGGAACCACAAGGCTAGGTTTGATTGGGCCACCATCATAAGTGACAGACTGGATGAGCAGTCAGCGGTTAAACATAATCCAAAATTCTATATAAGTACATACATAGTATACTTGTTAGCCACACAGGTAGACTATCCGGGGCTCACTAAAAGGGGGAACATCAATGACCAAAATGTATGGCCCCATATTGTATATCCACAACTAGTGAGAAGGGAAAATATGCCAGAAGATAGCCCAGACTATAGGATAGTGAATGATGCTTTCATCTTCACAATCATTTGATCCATTGAAGGTGATTTTATGAAGAGAATGTTAGAAGAAGCAGATGCCTAAGTAAGGGCCATTGGGGCCTATTACATGCAGTTCAGGAAATTTACATACATCCGGGTGATAGGATCTATCTTGAAACCAAAGAAGCTACCCATGTACCCATCTGATTGGGTAATTATTCTAGAAATGGCCAGGAAGCTCGCAAATGCTTATGAGCACATAAAGCATAAGAAGAAGCACTAATGGGACTTCCCTATCATCCTAGGCCCATACACTCTCTAGGACATAAAAGTTTTCAATTCATTGGCCTTTGAATGGGATGAGTGGCCACTTCAACTATACAAAACTATTTGGGCCCGATTTGACCCAATAAGTACATATAGCCACATCATTGGCAAATTCTATATCCATGAGCCACACCTTGAAGATCACTAGATCAACTGTGTGGATGATCATGAGGTTAGAATCAGGGACTATTGTAGGATGTCTCTTACCCTTGCACAAGAGACCTTGAAGGCCCCAATTCCCCCAAAGGTTTGGGAGAAAGATTCAAATAATGTGCTAGAATCAATTTATACTATGGACAAGATATACAATAGGCCCATTTTGATTGTAGAAATTGATAAAGAAGAAAATGATGATATCGAATTCTGATCTTGACATGTGGTCAAAACCATGGAGACATGGATTAAAAGGCCCTATCAAATGGATCCTATTCATGTAAAGACATTCATGGATCTGCCCAAGAAGGCAGATAAGAAACAGGGAGAGAAATATACTGTACTTTAATACAAGAAGGCTCCACCACAGAAGCCAGGGATAGTATATGGCCATGAGCATGTAGTAGAGTATGGTTCAAATCCTAGGCACAAAGCTCCCAAAACTAGGATGACATGACAGATAGATCCTCTAGTTGGATCATCACATGCCACACAAGAGGAAGGCCCTTCCACTTTTGGTCAATCTCCCCCTACCACTAGAGAAGGAAAGAAAATTTACAAAGGGAGGAGAGCTTCTACGTCTCCATGACTAGAAACCTTACTAGAGGAGCTAGAAGAAGAGGAAGACACACCTTTGATTAAAATGACAAGGTCTCAGGCAGCCTCTCAGAAGAGGAAAGAAAAGGAGACTATAAGGAAACACACAAAGGACCCAAAAGAGCAGGACAATCCTCTGGATGCCTTAGGTTTAGATGAGTTCCAAATATCTGATTTTGAAGGCCTACAAGGTGATGAGCCTCTTAAATGGTCATCTTTATAAGTGTTTTTTATTTTATTTTCAGTAGTTTATTTGCAAAATAGATACATAGACTTATGGTTTTATATGCATATTTTATATGTGTAAAGACATTAAGGAAAGTGGATGATACAAGAACATGGTATATTTTCTTGAAACTGATGGATAGAAATGACAAAATGTAGTAGTTATATATTCTAATGAATGATCCTTTTTACTATGCTATGTTTGTGGGTAGTTTCCTTACTGTAGCCATGTGCCTTGCAAGATTATTAATTAAAACTTAACACTTCCTTTCTAATATTAATGATGAGAATATTTATGTATCGAAGGTTGTGTGTGCATTAATCATTTTGCAGGGATCTATCATGGCATATTTAAAGATCATCATAATGGTGTTGAAGAAGTCAAAACCAATAGTTGCTACAAGATGCCTTCATGTTGAAGAAGACAAGAAAGCACTTGAGAAAGTTAAGGCATTGATGCAATATCTTTGCATAAGGAACAAGTCAATACAGTTTTCTATTAAATGTAGCACGTGGATCTAGAGCCTACAATGTACTATATTCTGGTAGGACTTATTCTTGATGACTGTTATTTATTTTATGATATATTATGTATCTGTAATGATCCTTATTAATGGAGTGATCTTAGATTTAGGGAGTAGTTGTAGATTTACTTTAAATAACATGACTGTTGTAACTCTTGGGAGTTAGTCAAGTTAGTTGATTTTTCTGAATAGAGGCTGATATAGTTGTAATATTTTTTTATCTATCCAGGTGTATTTTCCATGAATGAATAGAATGCATAGTTTGAGTTCAATTCTTTTATCTTGATTGTGTTTCTATTCACTCATCCAAGGGGGCCCACTTGGTGACTGAATTACTTTGTTAGAGTAGAAATCATTTCCATGCTTATTAAGAAGTAAAGTAGAACTTTGTTGTTCCTACAGCCACTAGTAACAGAACTAGTAGATTATTCCTACAGCATATGTGGGTAGAGTAGTTCCTATCCATAATTACTTGTTTTCCTAGAGTAAGTACATTTACTTGTTTTAGCATTGATTTCCTAAAGCTCAAAGCATTTCAATTTCATAGGATTAGTCGTGAGGATCAAGAGAGTTTGAAGCATATACTTTGAAAATTCCATTCCAAGTTTACATCCCTGTTTGATAATTAAATGAGAATGAATGATCTAATTAGCAACCATTTAGGGGTTCCAATCCTGAAATAAGAAGTCCAATGCTATGGGTTTCTAAGGTAATTGTTTAGCCAAGTAGAAGACTTTGCAGACCAAGGAAAGGATACACCTAACTCATCAACAAAGTTTAACATGGGAGAACCAACACTCATCCAACCTCAAGTGATCCTCACTCCACCTTTAGCCCAGTTCACATATCCTACACTAAATGTGCCAATCGGAGGGATGAGCTCTAACACTGGCCAAGGGCCTGAAACTCAAGACACCACAGCAACTCATAATATAGTAGGAGATAAAGTTTTAGGAGAGATTTCTACTCCTACTCCACCACCTCACATTCCCATTCCACCAACATCTCTCCCACCTCCAATTCCTACACCACCACGTTCTCTCCCAACTCCAACACCAACTCTGTCTCCTTCAACTTCTACTCTCCCACCTCCCATTCCAACTCTTCCTACTCCTACTCCACCACCCACAATTCCAACACCTACTCCACCTCCATCAATCCCTTTGCCTTGCTTCATCCTGACTCCCTAGGGGTTAGTAAGCACAAAAGTCGTGTCCCCCTTCAAAACCACATGGGAAGCCATGACTAGCCTTAATGCTTAAGTGTTGATCGGTTCCTCAGTGGATGAAGGTTAAGATAAGGATGAACAAGATGTGGTAGTGGAAGAAGAGAGGGGAGTATAAGAGAAGGGAGAAGGATAAGGCCATGAAGAAAAAATGAATGAGGGAGAAGGTGGGAAAGAAAGTGAACATGGGAAAGAATCATAAGAGGAGGTGACCCCCAAACCACAAAACTTTGCTTCAATCCTCCACATTTCCCCATATGAGCCACTCACCACCTTTAGTAAACCTACTTGGTTTACTAAAGAGATTTAGCCCCAAAAAAGAACCTACACTGATGAAGAGGAAGGAGAAGACACAAGTATGGCATCCTTGGGGCAAGCCTTCCATCAGACAGAGGCCAATATACCAGCAAGGACCATATCCTATGTCACCCAAGACACTTGGGGTCATTGGAAAGCATAGGTGGCAGTTCCCTCTACCATCACCCCTCAAGCATAGATAACCCCTGAAGATTATGCATTTGAGGAGGTAGATCTAGGGGAGCCTACTAGGGAAGGAAGCAAGACATTGACAGCCCTAGGGCTCAAACATGCTTTGGGATTCATGAGCAAGGACGAGGAGACCATCAAGTCTTTAATAGAGAAAAATGAGGCTCTAAAGAAGTTTATTCATAAAATGTTGGGTTCCATTGACCCAATTTTCCTAGACGCCTCATTATAGGTCATGTTAGAAAAGAGAGCCACTCCATATTTATCATAAGGTGTGATGCCTTATTTCATCCAAGCACGTGTGGATTGGAAGAATGATTTTGAACAATACGGAGAAGGGGTTATTAGGCTAGTATTTAGGCCTTACAAAGTCATCCAAATTGAGTCCACCAAGTTTATTGATCTAATGGAGAAAGAGGAAGGACTAAATTCTAAAGGAACCAAATGGCAGGATATTCTCCAAGACCTCAAGGTTATAAAGAAGCAACGCTTCCAAATCCTGGTCAAGATTTATGAGGGAGAATAGCTAGAAAACTTCGGGACCTGGATCTAGAGTATATATAAAATGGTTAAGGTTTACAAAAAATGCCTAGCCTGCATAATGGAGAAACAAAAGGAAGTCATGGATTGGGTAGAAGAAATAGAAGGTTTCTTCACAGGAATTGGGTTAGAAATGTACAGGGATCAACAAAAACAAACCCTGCGCTCAGAAAAAGAAGTGATACAGCAGTTCAAAGATATCCTTGCAGGTGTTAGAATAGAAGAGGCCCTACACCAACTATTCTACTCAAAGGAAAATATGCAGAGAATGTCTAAACATGAAGAAGAGATCAAGTTCTTTGCTTCTGAATTGACCATTTTCAGAGAGAAGCAAGAACGAAAGATTAACAAGGTCAAGAGGAAGGAAATAAATTGTGAGGAAGTTCAAGAGATCATGCAAGGGCTCTGAGATTCCCATCCAGAAGTGTTTCCAAACTGAATCCTCAGATCCTTTCAACCATTTTGAGAAACAAAGTCCTTCATACTTAACCATTTTCCAAAGGGGCTAAACACAGTTTTCACACTTAGCTATTTTCTCAAAAGGCTAAGTTCATCTTTCATCCTTTGGGCCTATTCATATTTTTGGCCTTTCAGCCTTACCATCTTTCAGCCTTTTGGCCTCCAAAAGGGCTAAAACTTTGGGGCCTACAATTTTGATTCTGACACTTAAGAAAATTTTGGCACTTGGAAAATTTTGGTGCAGACGTCAGGGTCTGAATTTCTGGGTCTTTCCAACAAGACCACTTTTTTGCATAGAATTTAAACTTTAGCTCAAAGATAACCCCAGATGAAGATTCCAAGGGAGAAATCCAAGATCAAGAAGAAGACTCTAGTTGTATGCAAAGAAACTCCATCTTCTCTCTCTCTCTCTCTCCTTGGAGAGTGTGATCCTTCCTACATGGACAAACTGATTATAAATGGATAAAAAATCCATGCAAGTTTTTAAGTATCAGTTAGCAATAGATTTCTTTAATAAAATCTTTATTTTAGTTCATTTTCATCGATTTAGAGTCTTTGATGCCCTAATTTTGGCATTCAAAGTTTCTAGATCAAAACTCTATATATTGCAATAAAAAAAATTAATAGGGTTGGATTCTTAATGCAATAAAGATCTACAATTGGTGCTTCATTCGTGTTGTGATATTTTCTGCTATCTATGCAAAATTGATGAATGTGTGCATACTTGTTCATTATTTTCAAAGAACCAATTATTTTACTATGTTTCGAATCTGTGTTTCTATTAGTTGGAGTTTGTTGTTATCTATCTACCTTTTTGTGATGAATGCATGGGAAAGATAATCTATTGGGCTTAATGATAAATCAGTCTCATGTGTGCGTGCATCTTGTTGGCTTCACAATTTAATAGGTTTTGAAAATCCCTCACTAGTGAATACATTTTCTCTCCAAACAATTACATCCATTGAGTATAGAATTCTGACATTGTTTGATTTATACTTTGTGGGTTTGTTCCAAATCTCTCCACCATTCAATTTGCAAGGGAAGATTGACAATGGTTTATGTTCGTTAGGATTTCATTTTTAGAAATTTATTTCATTTATTTTTACCCTACTCATTTGAATTCTATCATAAGTCTGAAATTAATCATCTTTAAAAAACACAAAAATTACATCCTTAGTTAAAGCAAAAATCTTTGATAAATCAAAAAATACCAAAATAGTACTAAAGTTGTTTTGCAGTTTGATGTCTTGAACATACCAGCAAAGGCCTCCTCATGAACATCCACATTTATCTTCAACTGAGTAACCAAGCAGGTTGTACCATGACCCTGGAGAACCTTGGGAATAACTTTTTTTATTCTTTCAAGAGAGGAAATTGAATCTCAAAGATCCTAGCAATTGACTTGTGTAAAACAACACTCAACACACACCATGGTGTATCCTCCATGTTATTTGTTGTATGTATTTTCAAAGGGTCAGGGGTATCTCTCATATCTTCCTTTTTTAATTTATCCGGGAGAAGTTTACCATCCTTCCAATTGGTGTGATAAGGCATATCGTGCATCGTTAAGGGCTTGTCATTTCTCTGAAAATTATTATGTCTATCATGTGATAATCCTTTCTCAATTCTAGCAACTTTATAATTTAAATCCTTAACACCTAATAACTTATCAATTTTATCCTCCTCTATAGGAGTTTTGTTTTGAGATCCTTTAGGATTTTGCATTATTTTGGTATATCTCTTTTCCCTATTTTCCCTGCAGCTTTTCTATTTTTTTCAATATTCAGAGCTTCTTTAAAAGCCTCTCCAAGCATTCCTCCATACATAGATATCAATCCATATCCAAACTTGGGATCAAAAGAATTTAGATAAAAGACCAAACACATTGCATCATTAGGATTCTGGTAATGTGGAATTTTATGTTGGTCCCACTGAGAGGGGGTGAATCAGGCAAATCAAAACTTAAACTCTTAAAATTGAACTCACTGATTTACTCGGTAAGTACTAAATATAGTAAATAACCAATTCACCAAATAATATAAGCAGCAGTCAATCATTCAAACTTAGCAACATCAGATTAACTCATTCACACATGATTTAACGAGGAAACCCAATTTGGGAAAAACCTTTGTGGGAATTGTAACCCACAATAAAATTGTACCCTTCTGAAGTACGCTTGGTTAAGAACTTATCATGCTAAATATTACAAACACATTTTCTAGATGTGACCCTATTAGGGGATTTACCTGAGATCTTTTAAGATCTTCACCCTGTTAGGATTGGCCTTGTTAGAGGTCTTCAAACACTCTTTTGGAATGTCACCTAAGTCTAGGTTTTACATATAGGACTGTTAAATCCACTCGGTTAAGAGATTTCTCTATTAAAAATATTAATAAGCAACAGTAAACTTTGATCTCTAAAAATTAACAACTAACTATGCTTGAATCAAATCCTTTATGCTCAATTGAATCCTAACATCACATGCTCCATTGATCTCTTTCTTAGTTTGTAGATTCTTTGATCTGTATTTCTCTGTCCTGCTCAGTAAATGTTGTTCTTCAACTTCTTTCCTTCTTTTGTAAATTCTCCAGTACACTCTACTCTGTGTAAATCTCATTCCTTATATAGACATAATTATGCCTCTTAATCTCCTTAATTTGATTTTCATTCCTCTGTGCTCTGTCATTCGATCATATTCTTCAATTTCTCAACTCGGTAAACCAAATCACTTTTACCATGAAACTTGTAACTTTTCTTGGAACTTTCACTTTTATGTTTAACCGCTTGATCTTTGCCTTAGATCTTCTTATTGAATTTTCCCAATCATAGATCTTTTAACGAAATTCATTTCCTCATATAGCTCATCATAGCTTCGCATTAAATCATCATTTAATACATGTATATTATACTCGATAAAACTTGCTTTACAACTCGATAACTAACTTCATCACTTTCTTGGTGTCTAACTTCCTCTTGCTTCTTGGTGCTTGGTAACTGTAACTGAATCACATTACATTTTATCGACTGACTTAGCCTAGCTCGGTAAAGTATCTCTTTCTGTCATAACTTAAATCATTACAGTTCCTAACTTGATCAATCAAACATATCAATTTGATAACATCAAATATATGGTAGAAAACAACTAAAACATCATTACTTCATCATTTTCTAATCTGTATTTGTCACCCATTTAACTTCTCCTCTTAAGATATGGTAACTCAATAAAATTCAACTAATCAATTGCTTGAAATCAATGACAAAACAACAACTGATCTAACTGTATAGTCAGAAAATGGAAGAAATTCCATGGTAGACTGGTTTAGCCTTCTAAGTAAGTGGTTTGGGGTCATTTCAAGTGCCTTGAATGGGTTCTTGACTTTGATCTGGCTTTATCCCCCTATTCTACCCTATTTCCACTCTTTCCAGCCTATTTCTGGCAACCTAGACTGAAAAAATGGTACTTTGGCCTTGGGGTCAAGGTTGACCTTGACCTTGACCTTGACCTAGGTCACAATCGACCTTTTTAAGGTCCAAGGCCCAAATTCTAGTATCTCAGGGTTTCTGGATGTCGGTCTTTGGAAAAAGTTAACTCCTGCTTCTAGGTCAGTTGTTTCGGGCTTCGAGACAACAAATCCTAAATTATATTTAACATAGGTCCTCTTCTAGGGTATGGGTCCAATTAGAATTTAATCCTCCTATGTCGACCTCTCTAGAAGATTGTGCCCTAATTTCATATAAAAGGAATCTTTCTCCTCTCATTTTCTCTAAGCATGATTTCTAAGAACTAAGACTTGATAATTGCAAAAGCTCAAAGGCTTGAAGAGTGAATCCCAAAGGTGAAGAAGCAAGATTTGAAGCAAGCCAAGTAGCCATTGAGGCATTCATCCATTCTCAAGAACTTCTCAAGCATCATTTCATCAAGGAGATCCATTGGTGGCCATTGAAGGATTCAAGCTCCATGGATCCCTCTTGTTGAAGATTTCTCCATCTACATTCCTCCAAGCCTCTTCCAATTCAAGAACCCATTCAATATTGGTGTTGAATATCTACAATAAATTGATTTAAGATATCCAAAATTCCACATTCTACATTCTACATTCATTTGGTACATCCATACTTGTGGATTCAATGATTCTAATCCTCCACGAGGACTTTTGCATGAGAAAGGTGAATTGTTTCATTTACTTTTATTTCTGCAATTTCAATTATATATTTGAGGTTAATTCCAAAACTGGGGTTTGACCAAGGAAAACCCCTCCCCAATTAAACAAACCCATTTTTCTTGTAGGTACAGGTTCAGAACAACAGAACAAGACAGAGATTCAGATACCCTTTTAGCAAACTTTTGGGATCCTAAAGTAGAATTTTAGTCTGAGACTTTTTAGGTCTATTGTGACCTAGGGCACAATTGTAAATACTATAAAATGGTGACATTGACTTGAGGGTACAAATTGTAACTATCTCAGAATGGAAAAATATTTATGGGTTTTGTCTGTCTCTACATTTCTGTTCCAAATCCAGTCTTAAATTTTCCAGAAAATCAACACAGGCTTCAGAAAATAGCATTCTTTGGATCTGCAATATTTCAAGGTTAGTACATTTATCCTATTCAATTCAATCAAATTTATCAATCTTTTTAAATCTAAAACACATTCAAATCAAAAAATCAATCAAATTGGATAATTAAGATCTTCCTTCCTTATTCTTGTTTCCAAATGATTGATTCATTTATGCATTGATCCTTCCTCTTGGGTTAATCAACTTGGATTTTTCATTTTCATATCTAAGGATAGAAGGAGAGCATCTTATTTACCCCCATAACAATATTCAAATGTAATATATCTATATGTCTACCATTTCTTATATTATATTTTGGTGAACCCGCAATAGACAACTCTTTCTTTTTTGGTGTTAGATTTACATCTTTTATGTTAGATCTTGCATGCATATTATATTAGCTTTCTTTTATGTTCTTGCATTTCCTTTAAAAAAATAAAAATCAAACTATTTTTTGGTTCATTTGCATTGCATTGGTGTATGATCTTTACCACTACTAGTCCTACTTATAGTATCCCAGTTAGAAGAAGTCGTAGACTCATGGGTTCTTTTGATCCCAAATCTTCCTCTCCTTTCTGTAGGATCCCGGATGACAACTTGAATACTCATGACTCCAATCCTTCTATGGAGCATAACTCTTCTCATTCACCTCATGATGAGGAGGATTCTTTAAGAGTTCCTCCTGAGCAAGTGCAAAAAAATTCAACCGAACTTGATAAAATGGGAAATTGGCTCATTCAAGAAAACCATAATCAAGATTCCATTCAAACTATAGAGGCTCTTAAGAAAGTCCTTCGTGATAGTGATCAAGGTGTTAATTTCTTGTGTGGTATCGCTCATCTTGTGCATTCAAATGTTAAACCTTTAGCTCAAGAGGCTCAAGATCTAGGATATACTCCTCCTATCATTAGTGAGGGACTTTCTTCTATTCCTTTACCTAGAATTCCTACTTACACTCCTCCTTTGATGACTACATCTCTCCCAATTTCATCTATTCCTGTGAGTGTTCCACTGGTATCTCTACCTACCTCAAAACCTTCATACTATAGTTTACCTTTTACTTATACTAAACCCATTCCAACCGTGGTTCCAAATGTTCCACTAGTTGTATCTTCTATTCCTATTGCTTCCTACACATTTCCTAGTGTTCCTAACATTCCTATGCCACATGTGTCTTCTAATGATTCCACAATTATTAGTTTGGCTCAGACTGTGTCATGTTTACAACAACAACTTGCATCCTTAACTCAATCCAAGTTTATCATTCCTACATGTGACATGGGTATTCCCTTATCTTTAGACATTATTCTTGCTATTGTTCCTCAACAAGCTGATATGCCTCGTCTAGAGAATTACAATGGTAAAGATGATCCTGATACTCATGTTAAAACATTTCAAATCCTTTGTAGTGATTATGCTCATGACCATAGGATTTTAGCTAAATTGTTTGCTAGAACCTTTAGTAATAAGGCTTTGCAATGGTATTGTTCTTTACCTTCATATTCCATTGATTCTTTTCCTAAACTGGCTAATACCTTCATTCAACAATTTCAAAATAACATTGGTCCACAAGATTCCTTAACTGACTTAATGCATTGTAAACAAAACATTAAGGAAAAATTGAATGATTTCATTGGTACATTTAAGCATTTGTATGCTAAGATTTCTTTTCATGTTCTTGATATTGATATTCAACACATGTTTATTTCAAATTTACAAAAGGATATTAGAGATAAGATTTTGCTTACTGAATTTACCTCTTTTCAACAACTTTATGCAGTACTTCATCATTATCAATTACAAGTGAGTCAATTTGAGAGCAACACTCCAATGACTCCCATTCCAGTTGATAAGAGTGGAAATGCTCCTAATCCTAATAAATTTCAGAACCTAACAACTACATCAAGATTAATAAACAGACGAATACAATTTTTGATCAAGTTGTTGCATCCCACAATGTCACTTCTGCATCCACTGCTTTCTGTATGAATAGTATGTTTACTCCTCTCTCTGAATCTTTAAATTCTATTATGAGTAGGTTGTTAAGTTCTAATATGATTACCTTGCCTCCTATTTGACCTCTCCTTCCTACTACTATAGCTTCAAAATCCTTTGATTCTAAAGATTTTTGCTAATACCATCGCCAGAATGGCCATGATACTGAAAAATGTTATTCTCTAAAGCATAAGGTTCAAGACTTAATCAATTCCAATGCTTTATTTGTTGATAATTTTGATGGTAATGGGAACAAATCTGTCTCTCCTCCTAATCAAAACCTTCAAATCTACACAAATCCTCTACCTACACATGATACTAATACTATCGCTCAACCATCTTCTGTGGATATCATTTATGATTCAAAGATGGATGATCTTAATCATATTGTTAATCATTTGGAGAGTGTTGTTGTATCTCCACCTATTTTTCATGATCCTTCGCCTCCACCTCAACTTCCAGTTCTACCTAAACCTCAGAAACAAACTAAGGATAAGTGACCTAGGGAACTTTCAATTACCTTCGATGACTCTGAGACTATTAAGGCTCCCGATGGTCCTCTTTATATTTATGCCAGGATTTCTAAGATACCTACATGTGGTTTTATTGTTGATCCCATGTCTTTAATCAATGTTATTACTAAGGAAAATCTTTTTATGAAAGGCCTACAATGTGATTGTTATGATCCATCAGATGCATGGATCCAAACTTGCAATGGTTTTCTCTATCCTGCACTTGGTTCTATTAACTTGCCTGTTGAACTCTGTGGAAGGGTTGTAGATACTACCTTCATCATCATT
This sequence comes from Thuja plicata, assembly GCA_018584345.1. Classification (NCBI taxonomy): domain Eukaryota; kingdom Viridiplantae; phylum Streptophyta; class Pinopsida; order Cupressales; family Cupressaceae; genus Thuja; species Thuja plicata. The sequence goes on from MU228140.1 coordinate 1,268,272, forward strand.
CCTACATCTAATCAATTTCACGTCAAATTTGGTTTTCCTTAGATAACTGCTATGCATACTATTGCTTCTCCTATTCATAAATGTCTTAAGTTCATTCATAATGGATAAGTAAAAATTATTAATCATAGTATATATCAACCTTCTATGCCTAGAGATGTGCTACTCTAGATTTATTTTGGCCCTCATTACCTTATTCATGTCCTCCTCACCCTGACAACTTTTTTTCTCATATCAAGCCTATAAACATCGAAAGATTGTCGAGTTAAGCATGCCTCGGATAGATCTAAACCATGGTCTTTTGCCTACTCCTTCTATACCTCCTTTGTCCATTACTAATAACTCTATTACTCAACCTCCTAGTGTTTCTTCTTAGCCTACTGTGAATCCTACCAATCCTCCTACATAACCTGTGAAGGAATCAGTGGTTATTCCTCCTAGTTCTCCAAATGTGTCAAACAAATCAAAATGTAATAAATTTTCTAATGAACGTCGTAAGAAGCATAGAGCTAATGCTAGGGCTCGTGCTTCTCTTCTTCAAAATTCTTTACCTTCTTTCAATCACCCTATGTCTGATGTGTTGGAAGAAGCTACTATTCACAATGATGTTAAGATGAATGAGTATGATGATCCTATTCGCATCTTAGATCTGATTTCAATTAATCTTGATGAGGAAGATACTTTAGATGATCTTATTGATCTTAGTGATGAATATGAGACCATTGATCTTGACACTGATTTACCTCATATGCTTTCAACTCAATTTACAATTACACCTAGTATCGAGCAACATGATTCTCAAGAGAATCCTTGTTTGGAACTGGCTATTATTCCTACTGTATTGGATATAGTCCCTCCTGCAAGTTTCCCACCTTCCCTAAATGATATAAACCAAGATAGGGAGAGTAGGTGATGTGCCTGATTGGCTTATCCTTCATGGTAGCCATTTTTTGTGTTTTCATTTTGTTGTGTACTTCTCCCATAATGTGTTTGATAAATGTTTTCTAGACTCTTTTATACAACCCTTGTTACTTTGTTGGTGCAAGGTGATAAAGGAATCAAACTTGTTGTATAATTCGTCTATATGTACCTCTATTCTTCTACTTGTTGTCTTCATGTTATGTTGTACTTGTGCTATTGTTCATAAATTTTTTCCATGTATAGTCTTCTTGGATCTGCAACATGGTAGCACTGATTCTTTTTGGTCTCCATGTTGTGGTCCAAAAAGACTCTTCTTCGTAACTCTTGAGTTTTCTTTCCTCCATTATGATTGTAGTTCTACTTTCTTTGGGGAATGACGTCAATTCATATTGCAATAATATCATATCTATATATACATATTATCCTATGATCATATTGACCCCACAGTAGGTAGATCCCTTATGTGTTCTTTGTATGTTTATGTGATATTTCCCATGATTTGTCTTCATTTGGGGGCATCTCGTAGTGGAAACATAATCAGTATATTTTTTTATGTTTTTGTTCAAGCCATTGCTCCTGTTAAAGTGTTAGCAATGAATTTAACATGGGGGCATACGCTCTACTCACCTTTTGCATACATGCACATTCAAAATATTTTCAAAATTTAAAAACTTTTTCCCTTTATGGATTAAAGACTAATCCTTAAAGCATAGACATTTTACTTTATAGGATCTCCTGATCCCTCCAGTTTAAATTTTATGGATCTCTTGATCCCTCCAATTTCGAATTACAATGTTTTGATCCCTTAAGGTCAGAAGGTGTCCTTCAGAACGGATCTCCCTGATGGGTTGAGTAGTGAGTAGCCACATTCACTAGGCGGTTCAACTCCATCTTTCCAGTTACACTTTTTCTTGTATGGTTCACAATGGGACATAAGTTCTCATTGGGCGAGGTGACCATACCCTCTCTCTCCTTGTCCTTAATTGGTGATGTATCTCTTATCATGATCTTAGGGTTGATAAAGACTTAAGTCCCTTGGGGGCTTGAGGATTTCCTTGTCCCTTGTAATTCCAATAAGATTATCTATTCTTTTTTATCTCCTTTACCAAGAGTTTGTATTGAGTCCATACTCTTGCTAAAGTGGGGGCTAAATGTATAGTCAGAAAATGGAAGCACTTCGATGGTAGACTATTTTAGCCTTATGAGTAAGTGTTTTGGGTTCATTTCAAGCACCTTGAATGGGTTCTTGACTTTGATCTGGCTTTATCCCCCTATTCTGCCCCATTTCCACTCTTTCCAGCCTATTTCTGGCAACCCAGATTGAAAAACTGGGACTTTGGCCTTGGGTTTAAGGTTGACCTTTTTGGGTCAAGGTAAACCTCAACCTTAACCTAGGTCACAATCAACATTTTTTAGGTCCAAGGCCCAAATTCTAGAATCTCAGGGTTTTCGGATGTCGGTCTTTGGAAAAAGTTAATTCCCACTTTCAGGTCGACTGTTTCGGGCTTCAGGACAACAAGTCCTAAATTATATTTAACATAGGTCCTCTTCTAGGGGCATGGGTGCAATTATAATTTAATTCTCCTATGTCGGCCTCTCTAGAATATTGTGCCCTAATTTCATATAAAAGGAAGCATTCTCCTCTCATTTTCTCTAAGCATGGTTTCTAATAACTAAGACTTGATAATTGCAAAAGCTCAAAGACTTGAAGAGTGAATCCCAAAGGTGAAGAAGAAATATTTTAAGCAAGCCAAGTAGCCATTGAATCATTCATCCATTCTCAAGCACTTCTCAAGCATCATTTTCATCAAGGAGTTCCATTGGTGGCCATTGAAGGTTTCAAGCTCCATGGAGCCCTCTTGTTGAAGATTTCTCCATCTACATTCCTCCAAGCCTCTTCCAAATCAAGAACCCATTCAAGATTGGTGTTGAAGATCTACAAACAATTGATTGAAGATATCCAACATTCCACATTATACATTCTACATTCATTTGGTACATCCATACTTGTGGATTCAAGGATTTGAATCCTCCACAAGGACTTTTGCATGAGCAAGGTGAATTGTTTCATTTACTTTAATTATTTCTGAAATTTCAATTATATATTTGAGGTTAATTCCAAAACTGGGGTTTGACCAAGGAAAACCCCTCCCCCAAAAAACAAACCCCTTTTTCTTTCAGTTATAGGTTCAGAACAGCAGATTGAGACAGAGATTTGGATACCCTTTTGAGAAAACTTTTGGGATCCGAAAGCAGAATTTTAGTCTGAGACTTTTTAGGTTGATTATGACCTAGGACACAATCAGAAATACTAGAAAATGGTGGCATTGACTTGATGGTACAAATTGGAACTATCTCAAAATAGAAAAATATTTCTGGGTTTTGTCCGTCTCTACGTTTCTATTCCATATCTGGTCTCAGATTTTCTAGAAACTCAATACAGGCTTCAGAAAATAGTATTATTTAGATCTGCAATAATTCAAGGTTAGTAAATTTCTCCTATTCAATTCAATCAAAGTTATAAATCTATTTAAATCTAAAACACATTCAAATCAACAAATCAATCAAACTGAGTAATTAAGATCTTCCTTCCTTATTCTTGTTACCAAATGATTGATTCATTTATGCATTGATCCTTCCTCTTGGGTTAATCAACTTGGATTTTTCATTTGCATATCTAAGGATAGAAGGAGAGCATATTATTTACCCCCATAACAATATTCAAATGTAATATATCTATATGTCCACCATTTCTTATATTACACTAACTATTTCTTTAATCATGACACTCGGTATCACTCGGTCTTCATCAACTCCATCAAATAAACATCAGTTAATCAATAATCTCCCTCTTTGGCATTGATGGCAACCTCTACAACAATGTTATAGAAATTGATGATGGAAACTCTCAAATACATAGTTGTACTCCCTCTGAGTTGATATATATGTTTCCACTTTGATCTTTTTGATATGAATCTCCCTCTTGGATAACTCTTTTGTTTATGTAACATACAATTGAATCTCCTTCATGAGTAAATATTTGCAATTCATTCTCCCTCAATATCTCTCTATAGATAAATGTCATCAATTCATTATTCTCCCTCTTTGACAACAATGCCAAAAATTCATACTCTTGAAAACTTGTTTTAGTGTTGGATTATACCTTACATGTACACATAAAACATTACATACATAAATCTTTTCACAACTTCATACATCACCTAAAGTGTGTCATACTAAAATCAATTCAAAAATAGATATTTTAATGAAATATAGAATTGATGCAACTTACCTTCATGCTTCCTAATGAACATTGGATAGGGGAAGAACCCCTAATTTACCTATTAAATACTCAAAATCATCCTTAGTTAGTGGATTTGTAAAGATATTAGCCAATTATTCCTTTGAATTCACATATTCCAACTTCACATTCTTCTCTTAAACTTGTTCTCTCAAGTAGTAATACTTGATAGAAATGTGCTTGGTCTTTGAATGCATAATCGGGTTCTTTTATATGTTAATAGCACTTGTATTATCACAAAAAATAGTAATAGGTTATGTGATCTCTTCTTGCATACCTTCAAGTAATTGCTTAATCCATGCTATATTTGCACAACTCATAGCAACAACAACATATTCAGCCTCGACAGTAGACTATGAAATACAACTTTGCTTCGTGCTCAACCATGTAACCAATATTTATCCTAGAAAGAATGCTCCTCCACTAGTACTTTTTTTGTCATCAACATTTCCAGACCAATCTGCATTAGTGTATAATTTCATATCAAAAGTATCTCCTTTCTTGTATATTAATCCAAACTCTTATGTGCCTTTCAGGTATCTCAAAATCCTTTTTATGGCAAACATATGTGTTTCCTTCAGATTAGAAGAAAATCTTGCAACAATTCCAAAAGCATGTGCAATATCAGTTCTATTGTGAACAACATACTCCAATTTACCAATAATGAATCGGTAAATAGTATTATCCACCTCTAGTGTTTCATCCTCTTTAGATAATTTACATCCAGTAACCATCGGTGTTCCAACAGGTTTGGAATCTTCCATACCAAAATTTTTAAGAATCTCTTTGATATACTTGGCTTGTCCTCCATTAACTTGATGTATCTATATACCTAGAAATAATTTAATCTCTCCAATCATTGACATCTCAAACTCTTTTCTCATCTCATCAACAAATTCTTTACATAAAGTGTCATTGCCTCCAAATATAATATCATCAACAAAAATTTCAGCAATCAAAAATTTATTATCACTGTCACATTTCAGGTAAAAATTATTGTTATCATTTGTTCTTTGAAATCCTATTTTGATTAGATAAGAGTGCATTCTCTCATACTAGTGCAGAGGCTAGTGGTGAAATACATTTCTTCAGGGTTTAATAACTCTTTCCTTCTTTGCTTTATAATAACTCCTTCATTCTTCATTCAAAAGATTACTTTAGGACCCATCCCACTCCATAGACCTATCAGAGGTCAACTTCAATCACATTAGACTCCACTAGACTCCACACCTTGAGTTCATCCACTCCTTCATACTCAAATCATTCAATCATGCTCCAACTCCATGTCATTCACTCTTCATCCAATAGGCTTCTACAAGCACAACCATCAACTATGCTCCCAATAGTGACCCTAAACCCTCTAAGGATCCCAATACACTCAAATCATCCAATAATTAACACCTATACTCATTCTTGTAACCATTCTGTCTTCTTGGACCAAATTGTTCATTCTTGCACTATCCTAGTAGTACAACAACAAGGGTTTTTTAATCCTTTCTCAAAATAGTTCCAAACAACTCTAAAAAAATTTACATATTGAAATACCCTTTTTCAAGTTTGTTAACATGACCCAAAACTAGGCCCTGGTGTTTTGAACCAAACCACTCAAATCTACCACTGTCCCTGAACTAGGAGGGTTAATTCAACCCCGTTTACAAAGCAACTACTATTTGTTCTTGACACCAGACCTTGAGACTTTCAACAGAGTCCTCAAATGACCCCAAACCATGGATTTTTCAACCAATTTGGTCCTATGACCTCCCTAAGTGCAAAAACCTTAATTTACTCCTCAAAACCCCTAAAATCTAGGGCTTGGTCAATGTCTAACCTCCCAACACCATATCATCAAATAAATGGATGATTAACCATTCTTATATCATCCTTTGATGGATTCAAACACAAAAAGACCCCTCCAAAGGTTACATTCGTTGATGCAATAACCATGCACCATGCATGCAACCCTTCAATACTGTCAACTCAACTCTCCAACCATAATCACTTGAAAAATCCTTCTTGTTCCTACATTATTCATGTTAGGGAAACATATTACAAGTGTGGATCCATCCCCAAGTTACAATATGTACAAAAAGGGGATGGATCTTACAAATCCATGGAGGAAATCAAAACAAAATTGTGTACTACTTCAGGATAGTCAACACTAAATCAACAAAATAGAGTTATAGTGGTTTGAATCTAGTCTAATATGCTCTAAAAACCATCATGCAACCATAACCAATATTTTTTATTGATATCACATCAAGAAGGCTTCAAAACTTGCAAGAAATCAACTTTTATTGCTTTAACAACATACAGTCCGTACATCTTGCAGGAAAAAGTTGCTGCTGGGGAGGGCTCCACAAAAGAGACAAGGGCGGTATCCCCTCTATCGAGATTCCAAATCCCCGAAGATGTACTAAAGATAAAAGATAGTGAAGGTAAGTCTTCTGAAGCTAATGTTGGACAACCTTTAGGTAAGAATAAAGCTAATGGAAATTGGTCTTCTCTTTTTGGAGTGAAACCCACTGGAAAATCTTCCTTTCCTTTAGTTGACAATACGTCCATTCCTGAGAAAGGTATTTTTAGCATTACTCTGCCTGACTCTCTGATAGATCATACTGTATCCCTTATGAAGAATACGCTTATAGGGAAATTTTTGGGGCCAAGGCCAAACATAGATATCATTAGGGCTTTTGCTGCAAGGAAATGGAGATTAAAAGGTCAAGTTGATATAGCAGCTCTTCCAAAAGGATTTTTCACGTTTGAATTTTCTAGTTCTGAAGATCTTTCTGCAGTTCTGTGTGGAGGCCC
>MU228140.1:1282125-1320185 GCA_018584345.1 Thuja plicata
TGAGAAGGATAATAGGAAAGAGGATAGAGATAAAACTTTCAAGGGGAGTAAATTTCAGTCTCTCCAAACAGATATCCGTAGGATGGACAGCGAGGTGAGAAGGACTACTTTCATGTCTCCCCTGGAACTAGCAAAAAATAAATCTATAAACAGTTATAATTTGGATAAGTGGGTTCAATCTGATCTGGTGGAACTCAAAAATAGATGCATTAAATTGGAGAACAAGAGATCCATGATTGAGGAAACCATTAATATAATCAGGAATGATATCTCCCAAAATCCCAATGCTTCTTTTAATGATGATGTTGAGGAAAAAATTAGAAATGTTGTTGAAGCAGTAATGACTCCCATTCAAAAGAAAATTAATGGGAATGAAGAAATGCTGAAACACTTGCTCACATTGGTAAACACTGGAATGAAGGCCACGCTCGAGAATCTAATTTCTCTGAGCAATTGGCTGGAAAACAATAAAGACAATGCTGATCACCCTGTTTCCTCCCAGCACCTGGGACCTGGAACTCGCACTAGATCTAAGGTGCAGAAGAATGATGATCTGGACCTCCAGAAGCTGAGAGAGAATGTGACGACTATGAAGAGTCAGCTGATGGACTCTGAATGCCTTCTGAAATCTTTGCTCTGACTTTGGTGCTGGCGGGTTTCTTCTCTATTTTCTTTCCAGCTATTCTTTTGTACTTTTTGTTTTGAATGTAATTGTTTCTAAATCTGGGTTTTGACCCTCTGTTGATTGTTCCCTTCTTTGGGTCAGTCTGTTGCTTGTGGGGCTTTTTTATCCTTTCCTCTCTTTGTTTTGTTAAAGGGTTTCGGGGTTCCCTTCAAAACCTTCTTTTACCATAATCAAAAACATACAGTCCGTACAATCTGAAATCTGAAACTTGGCCTCTCTCAATCTCTCTTGTTCTTTTGTCTTCCAAAGCTTACATAGACATAAAATAAATCTCATAACTAATACCAATTGATTAGGATTCCTCAACATGCAAGATAGTCTATTTTTAGACTTTTCCCTCCATTTGGCATCTAACTGTTACACTTAAAATCTTTAAACACTAAAACTTGTCTAATTTACTTTCTACAAACAATGACTTCAAAATTTGTACATGAAGGACCTTAACATAACATTAAATCCACACATCCTATTCTAAGACTTAATCTTTAGCCTTCTATGCCTAATATTCCACCCCATGCATTCAATTCCCTATTACACCATTGCATGCCTTTATACATTAGGATTATTACATTCCATCACATCCAATTACAAAATTCACTTCAAGTCAAATTACATTCATGTTTTGATCTTTTAGATCATTCAATATTCATGAACCAACCAAGTGACTCCTTTGCATGTCTTTGTCAGGGTGCCCTGCACCATACTCCCAAGGATCAAATCAATCCAAGTCCCTTGGATTGGTGAGTTTTTTCCTTTTCCTCCAGTCTCTAGTCACTGCTTGTTGAGGACCTACAACATAATTATATCCTATGTTCATTAGCATCATGCACCTACAATCAAACATAAAATACCAAGCACTAAATCTTTCATCCATCCTATTTATGTTCCCATATATGTCTACAACATCATCAGCCATATGATTAACAAGATAATATCCCTACAATCCTGTCACAAAAGTGTTAGAAATAAAAATTAGCAAGTCTTTTTCATTGACCAAAACATATGTTTGGTACTCCACTCCTTCCTCCATCAGTTTCAATACTTCCTCTATCTGCTCATGCACTCCTTGTGAGATCTCCTCATTTGAAGACATTTCAGCCACTAAGGTCTCCTCATGACCACATGCTCCTTCATCTTCATGCCTCTATCCTAGGCATTCTTCCACTACTCCACCCTTGTTGTTCCATTTTTCAATAATGGCATCTAATTCATTCCACAAATCCATCTCTTGAACACTTGGTTCCTTGCCACCTTCATTAATGTGTACTTTATTCTCATCGTCAACTCCTTGAACCCTCTCAATGGGTCCTCCATTTATTAGTTTCATCTCTTCCATAAGCCTTTGCACAGGCCAAACTATCTTCTTCTTCATCTTCTTATGTTAACTTATGGCTACTTCCTTCAACTCTATCTTCAATAGTTTGAACTCTTCACTCTCCAAGGTCCCTATCATCTCTGAGACCCCTTTCAACTCATCATCCCAATGCCATCCTCCTTGGCATGCAAACATTTCATCTATGGCTTTCTTCATAGCCCTGTCATCTTTCTTTTCAACAGTAACCTTTAATGGACACTTGACTATCCCAACTTGGATTTCTTCATCCGTACACTCCACAACTCCATCAACAAATTCCTTCTTAACCTTTTTCATCTCAACTTCATTAGCCCTTTCTTCTCTAGGCCCACACATCATCCTTCTCTATCTTGTCATCTTCAAGAGTATCTTCATACTCTGACTTCTCTTTGTTCATCTTCACAAGCACATCTGCTAGTCCTTCCAATGAACCATTCATTCCATCTACTTTTTCCTCTAGGATCTTAATTTGATCCACCTCTCTTACTACCCCATCATAGGCCTGCTACTCCAAAGCATTCTCTTCTTGTTCCCTTTGTCTTAGGAACCCAACTCTTTCAAACAAGAAAATTATTGTCATCTTCCATGATGCTTCATCTTCCTTCAAGGAATTCAATATCATTTTATCTCCACTATGCATGAAGGTATAGTTGTTCAGTGCTCCATCATAAAGGGTATGTTTCTCTACTTGTCATGCCCTCCCAAGGATCAAATGGAATCCTACCAATGGAATAACATCACACAAGTCAGCATCCTTATAGGGTCCAATGTTAAAGTGAATATATGCTTGCTTTGTTACTTCAACTTGGCTTCCAACATGTAACCCTTGTACCTTGTAAGGTCTTCTATGCACTATTTGATGTAAACTCAACTTTTCAACCATTTCAATTGAAAAAAAAAATTTAAAAATGAACCACTAGAAACGACCATTTGGCATACCTTACCCATACATTTGCATTGTGTTCTAGATTGTGAGTATTCATGAGTATCTCTGCTACCCAAATCTTTATTCATGATGTCTTGAACCTTTTTATCCTTCAATCAGAAATCTCTGACCTCCTCTACAATCTAAGATCCATTCAACTTTGAATCAACACCTTAGGACACCCTCACAGGATAATTCAACTCTAAGGGTTCAAAAAAGGATTCTAGGTTTTCAAAATCTTAGATTGTCTTCTCCAACTCTTCTCTCTCAAAGAATATTCTACGCTTTGTTACCACTTAGTGTAGAGGCTAGTGGTGAAATACATTTCTTCATGGTTTAATAACTTTCCTACTTTGCTTGATAACATCTCCTTCAATCTTAATTCAAAAGATCACTTCAGGACCCATCCCACTCCATATACCTATCAGAGGTCAACTTCAATCACATTATAATCCACTAGAATCCACACCTTGAGTTCATCTACTCCTTCATACTCAAACCATTCAATCATGCTCCAACTCCATGTCATGCACTCTTCATCCAATAGGCGTCTACAACCACAACCATCAACTATGCTCCAAATGGTGACCCTAAACCATCTAAGGATCCCAATACACTCAAATCATCCAATAATTAACACCTAGACTCATTTTTGTAACCATTCTCTCTTCTTGGACCAAACTATCCATTCTTGCACTGTCCTAGTAGTACAACAGCAAGGGCTTTTAAACCCTTTCTCAAAATAGTTCCAAACAACTCTAAAAACAAACATATTAGAATACTTTTTTTCAAGTTTGTTAACATGTCCCAAAACTAGACCCTGGTGTTTTGAACCAAACCACTCAAATCTGCCATTGTCCCTAAACTAGGAGGATTAATTTGAACCCATTTATAAAGAAAATACTATTTGTTCTTGACACCAGACCTTGAGACTTTCAATATAGTCCTCAAATGACCCCAAACCATGTATTATGCAACCAATTTACTCCTATGACCTCTCTAAGTGCAAAACCCCTAATTTACTCCTCAAAACCCCTAAAATCTAGGGCTTGGTCAATGTCTGAGCTCCCAACACCATATCATATAATAAATTGATGATCCACCATTATTAGATCATCCTTTGATGTATTCCAACACAAAAAGACCCCCTCCAAAGGCTAGATCCTCTTCTGCAATAATCATGCACCATGCATGCAACCCTTCAATATTGTCAACTCAACTCTCCAACCTTAATCACTTGCAAACTCCTTCTTATTCATGCATTATTCATGTTAGGGAAACATATATCAAGTGTGGATCCATACCAAGTTAAAGTATGTACAAAAAGGGGATGGATCTTACAAATCCAAGGAGGAAATCAAAACAAAACTGTGTACTACTTCAGGACAGTCAACACTAAATCAAAAAAATAGAGTTATAGTGGTTTGAATCTGGTCTAATATTCTCTAAAAACCATCATGAAACCATAACCAATCTTATGGATAGATATCACATCAAGAAGGCTTCAAAAATTGCAAGAAATCAACTTTTATTGCTTTAACAACATACAGTCCGTACAATCTGAAATCTGAAACTTAGCCTCTCTTAATCTCTCTTATTCTTCTATCTTCCAAAGCTTACATATACATGAAATAACTCTCATAACTAATACCCATCGATTGGGATTCCTCAACATGCAAGATAGTCTATTTTTAGACTTTTCCCTCCATTTGGCATCTAACCGTTACACTTCAAATCTTTAAACACTAAAATTTGTCTAATTGACTTTCTAAAAACAATGACTTCAAAAATTTTCCATGAAGGACCTTAACATAACATTAAATCCACAAATCCTAATAAGACTTAACATTTATCCTTCTAGGTCTAATATGCCACCCTATGCATTCAATTCCCTATTACACCATTGCATGCCTTTATACATTAGGCTTATTACATTCCATTACATCCAATTTAAAAATTGACTTCAAGTCAAATTACATTCATGTTTTTATTGTTTAGATCATTCAATCTTCATAAGCCAACCAAGTGACTCCTTTGCATGTCTTTGTCAGGGTGCCCTGCACCACATACCATGCTCAGGGTGCTTGTTTCAATCCATATAAATCTTTATGTAAATTTCATACCTTGTTCTTGTTTGTGTTCTCAATGAATCCCTCAGGTTTCTCAATGTATACTTCTTCCTCAAGTATCCCATTAAGAAATGTAGACTTAACATCCATCTGATAAACTTTGAATCTTTTGTAAGCATCATATGCTAGAAGTATTCTAACTCCTTCCAGTCTAGCAAGAGGCGCAAAAGTCTCTCTATAGTCAATTCCTTCTTCTTGTGCATGTAACCTTTGCAAACCAATCTAGCTTTATTTCTGATAACCTCTCCATGCTCATTCAGTTTGTTTCTGAAAATCCATTTAGTACCAATCACATTTTTTTCTTTAGGCCTGGGTACTAAATTTCATGTCTTGTTCTTCTCAATTTGATCATACTCTTCTTTCATAGATTTCAGCCAATCCTCATTATCCAGTGCTTCCATAACTTTCTTGGGCTCAAATGAAGATATCAAACATGTATTGTCTATGGCCTTTCTCCTTTCCATCTCTCTAGCTTCCTTATTTCCAATTATTTTTCTTGGGGAATGGTGCCTTCTTACATATTTTTCCAAAACAGGCTCGGTAGGTCTCAGTTCATCAACATAAACATTCGATTGAGGAACTTCTTGTACATTATCCTCCTCAGTTGGTGCTCCTGGTAAAGTTTCAGGATCTTCACGTTGTACATATACAAACTTCTCATAATTAGAAGGTTCCTTCTTATTTTCTTCTTCATTCCTTTATGCAAATTCATCAATTCTCACATTTTCACTTTCCACCATTTTGTTAGTAACCTCGTTCAAACATTTGTAACCTTTACTCTTTGTAGAATATCCCAAGAATATCCTTTCATCTCCTTTTGAATCAAACTTGCCTTCTCTGGAATCTTTTAGAATATAACATTTTCTCCCAAAGATTTTAAAGTCTTGTTGGTACCTTTCTTCATTTGTACTCAGTTCAATGTGTAAACAACAGTACTCAAAGCTTCCCTCCAGAAGTTCTGTGAATCTCCTTTTTCAATCATCAGTGTCCTAGCACAATCAATAATGGATCTATTCCTGCTTGCAGTAATTCCATTCTATTACGGTGTCCTAGGTGCTGAGAACTGTCTCTTTATTCCATTCTCATTACAAAACAATGTAAACTCATCAAAAGCAAACTCACCTCCTCTCTCGGATCTTACACATTTCAACTGTCTTCCAGTTTCTTTTCAACTCAGGCCTTATACCACTTAAACATTTTAAATGCATTAGATTTTTCTTTTAAGAATATTACATACATCGTTCTTGAATAATCATCCACAAATAAAATAAAATATATGTCTCCATAATAAGTTTAAGTTCTCATCGGTCCACATAAATCAGTATGAACTAAATCCAAAATACCTTGTGTAACATAAGTCTTGCTTGAAAAACTAGATTTAGTCATCTTACCCATCTTCCATTCTCTACACATAGCATTCTCTAGTTTTTTAAGTCTCGATAGTCCTCTTACTCTATTCTTCTTACTCATTTTGATTAAGTTGTCAAAAAATTACACGACAAAGCCTTTTGTGCCATAACCAAACATCTTCAACTTTAGCAAATAGCCAACTCTTCATGGAAGTATCAAGATAAAATAGATTACCTTTAGATATTTCTCCAATAGCAATTAGATTGCTCTTCTTATCAAATACTTTCACTCTTCCATATTGAAATTCCAGTCGGTGACCTGTATTGTTAAGTTGTGCAACACTCAACAAATTATACTTTAATCCTTTAACCCAATAGACATCATCACATCTTGTGTTATTTAGCAGAATTATAGATCATTTTCCTTTCACAATGTATGGAGCATCATTATCAAATCTAACATAACTTCCATCATGTTTTTTCCAAGGAAATAAACTCAAGTGTGTCACCATTCATGTGATGTGAACAACCACTATCTATAATCCATGTTTCATTCTTACTTGTGATATTAGGGCTCTAGGTGCTTCTTCATCAGAATCGTCTTTTATAGAAACATAAACAACCTCTTTTTCATCATTGCTATCAATAGAATCATAATCACTTTTTCCTTCATTAGAAAGATAAAAATATTTCTTACCTTTGTTTGTGTAGTCTCTATATCTCCTGAATCTGTTTTCTCTCTTGTCCTTGTCTTTCTTTTCCTCCTTATCATTCTCTGGATAGTTAGATGCAAAGTGACCAATCTTATCACAATTAAAACATTTCAAGGGTAACTTACCTATGTATTTTCCTTTGCCTCTTTGTAGCCTTCTAGCCAACAAAGCTTCAAATTCTTTTTCATTCTCCTCACATTCAGTAAATAGCTCATCAAGTCCTTCGATGCAACTATAGAATTTCTCACTAGAACTACTCAAATAGCCATCTCTAGTAGCAGCTTCTCTAGCCTTTCCAATCTTTAAAGTAGACTTAAATGCATATTCAACCTTAGAAATAACAGGAACACTATTTTCAAAATCATTAAGTTCAAATGCAGTTAACTTACCAATAGTGGCATCTAGTGAAACATTCATCTAGGGTATAGATCTCAGCTCTTGTATAGAAGATACACAAATAACATAACTCAATATCAGGGTTCTCAACATTTTGCTTGTCACATCATCTTTTATTATGTTACCACTATCTCCTCTGATAGAATTAACAGTCTCCTTAAGTCGTGTACTATATTGTAATATGTTCTCTCCTTCCTTCATCCTCATAGAGTCAAACTTTCCTCTCAAACTTTCTGTTTTAGCCTTCTGAACATGCTAATCTCCACCATAGGTCAAAAAAATATTATCCCACATTTGTTTTGCAGTAGTACAACCATCAATCTCATCATATTCTTGATTGGTAAGTGTAGTTGCAATCTCAATCATGACTTGTGTAGGCTCAGCCTTTTGTCTTTTCTCACTGATAGTCAAAGGCGTAGTAGTTGGTGCTATATATTCATTCTCAAGAAAGTAAAGTGCATACTCTCCTACTCCAGACACATGCAACCTTATTCTACTTTTTCATGTAGAGAAATGATCCCTATTCAGCTTTGGTGCTTCTCGCTTATATATCTTTAGATCTTACTCAAGTCCTTTAAACTTATCACTTCAGAGTAAAAAATATCTTATACCAATTGTTGGTACCATTGAGAGGGGGGTGAATCAAACAAATCAAAACTTAAACTCTTAAAATTGAACTCACTAATTCGCTCGATAAGTACTGGATACTACATAACCAATTCACCAAATAATAAAAGCAACAGTCAATCATTCAAACTTAGCAACATCAAATTAACTCATTCACACATGATATAACTCAAAAACATGGGATTTAACAAGGAAATATAATTTTGGAAAAACCTATGTGGTAATTGTAACCCATAATAAAATTGTACCCTTCTCAAATATGCTCAGTTAAGAACTTATCCTATTAAAGATTACAAACACATTTGCTAAGTGTGACCCTGTTAGTGGATTTACCTAAGATCTGTTAAGATCTTCACCCTGTTAGGAGTGTCCTTGATATAGGTCTTCAAATACTCTTTTGGAATGTCACCTAATTATAGGTTTTACATTTAGGACTATTTTTTATTAAGGTAACAATAGGTTTTGAAGGGGCCCTGAAACCCTATAAAAAAGAGAAAAAGATAGGCAACTAAGACCAGCAAAACATCAGTCCATCCCAACAGCAAATAGGGAACCAAAAAAGGGCACTACCCCTTATTATATAGTTTAGAGCTCTAAGAAACAAAAAATCAACAGAAAGCAACTATGGAAATCTTCTAGCAAAATAGGAACAATGAAACTCCCAGCAAAAATAACAGACTAGCAAAGCCGAATCACTTCTCAGCATCATCCATTTGGCTTTCCATTGTCTGAATCTCTTCCATCTGAGATTCCATACTCTGAATCGAGACCCTCAGATTGGTAATGTCTTTGCTTTGGACCTCGGTCATCTTTTTGGTAGTAGATCTAGTTCTGGTCCCTGGGCCTAAAGTAGGAGTATCCTGATTTCCATCTTCCTCTTGTTTATCTTTTTCATTATATTTCCCTTCTAGTAGGGCATGAAGCACTTTCAAATTGTCAACAGAAGATTGTACTCTCACTTTTATTATCTTAGTCAGCTTTCTAAGCATGATATTATTGTTGTTTGTTTTTTCAGTGATATTTTTTCATTTTGTTATCAATCATTGCACTAAGATTTTATTCCAGAGTAATATTATTGTTTTTAACCTTTTCAAAAACATCCTTCCCTTGTTGATACATGACCGCGTCATTTCTCATCTTGTCCACTATTTCTTCCAGCAGAGAGTTTGTCTTCAATATTCTTAAAGTTGGTCTAAAGTTCCTTAATGTCATCATGAATCCATTTTTTGATGTTGAAACCATACATATCCTTGTTCCTATCCACTTAGAGGTGAGTGATGTTAACTTCTCTTTTCACTTTGAAGTCTTTGTCCCACAGATCTCCTTCCATACTCCTTTGGTTCTGATCATTATTCTCCTCTTTATTAGCCTTCGGGCTCTCAGGCGGAGTTGGGATTTTATTGCTATCTTTCTGGGTGTCCTCCTCAAGGTCAATGTAGATTTTATCACTTTGGACCTTCTTGGCTTCCTCATTCACTACCTCTTTCTCCTATTTATTCTCATTCTTGCCTTTATCAGGTTGGTTTTTCCCTTGAAATTCAGTCTCCATATTAGTCTTGTTCTCCAGATTGTCAAGGGTTTCCTTTTTTTTGTTATTGTGCCCCTCGTTGTCTTCCTACTGGTCATCAATGTAACTATCCACTAGATTTTCAATCTTTTCCTAGGTCTCATCAAGGGTCTCCTACTGGGTATCCTCTTTTTCCCCTTTCTCGTCCTTATTATCAGTTTTATCTGCCTCCTCTCTATTTCTTTGTTCCCCCATAAATCCCTCTTTGTTGGAAGAGTCATCATTCATCTTCATTCTTTCTATGTCATCATAGATTGACAAAGTAATATTAGCAACAAAAGGACCCTTGCGGGTTTTTTTGTTGGATTTTCTAGTATGCTTTCCAAGGGATATTTCAATACTCGTGTGCTTAACATTGTCAATCTTCTTTGAGATAGGCTCGGGAATGTTCTTCTTGACATAATCTGCTATTAAAAAGATTAACCCCTCATGAAAGATAGGGGAAGATTTAACCCTATGCTTAATAATGCTCTGATTGAGCGAACTTAGCAAATAGTAGAGGAAAGAAACCTTAATGTCGTGTCTAAAGTGATTAACAAGAACAAAATGATAGTTATAAACCTTGGAATACCTGCCATCGAGCGTGAAGTATTCCATGATCGCTCTGATTACGAAGGCCCAAATACGCTTTATGTTTGACAGATTGATATAATCAAGGTTACATTTCACGAGCATGGATCGCTCCTCATCCATCTTTGGAAAGGTCTTGTAAGCTTTGTTTCCCTCCTTTTTATCTTTTGAGAAATTTATTCCCTCCAAAGGGAGACCAGTAATTTCTGCAAGATGGTCTAGCCAGAGGGCAAAAGATTTACCCAGAATGTTAACTTTCCCATTCTCCCAACCATCTGCAAGTGCCTCAGTTATCTCTTTATTGTTTCCATGGAGACATTTTAGGTATTTTTCCACTTTCCCCTTTTTAATCTTTCTCCAAACCTCCTTCTCATTCCTCCATTTGCAGACCTCGAGTTCTTCCTTTCTAGGTCACCTCCCATTTTATTGTCCCCCTTCTTGTTGTTCTGCTCACTGGTTTTCTTTGAATCCTTAGAAAAATTTAGCTTTGTGTGTAGATACAAAATACCAAGCTTTATTTTGATGTCTCTGAGAAAATACGATGGCTTAAGGTCATGATTATTATGACACTTCACATGGCTTTTCATAATCGTCGTTTCCCAATTTCATTTCCCATTAATCAGTATGATTAATTTCATTAATGATACCTACCTTATGGTTAATCCTATCACAATTGAGTAATAAATTGATATCATCATTGATCTTGGTAGTACCGAGCCACTTGCAAGTCACATCATTTTTTACGCCAATGTTGGCAAGTCCATCTTCCACTTGGTTGGTTTCTCGAAAGTTGTGGGTGACATGAAAGGCCATAAATTTTGAAGCCTTCTCATTAATTTTATTAATAATATGCTCAATAGTCTAGGAATCCTTATTAATGCCATTAATTTTATTGATGATATTGAGAGAATCTTCTTCCAGCCAAACTTTCTTACACTCGAGCTCTTTTTCCATCAGAATGACATTGACTTTCACCATGGCTTCAACCCTATGATTAGATTGAGTACCCATCCGAGTCGCTATGGCACCAATATAATTTCCATTTCTATCTCTAATTATTCCACCTCCACTAGCCTTACCCAAGTTTCCTTTAGCAGCCCCATCGAAATTGGATTTGACCCACTCCTCAAGAGGAGAAGTCCAGGTAGTCATTTCTTTTTTAGGCTTGGGATTGTTGGTATTACTATTGAAATGCCAATCACCATTCTTAATAATTTCCTTAGAATCTGAATTTTTAATTGAAGCCAAAAAAATTTCTTCCAGTGCTCTGCATATTTGATTTCCAACAGCCTCAGGGCAAGACTTTTTCTCCCTGAAAATTCTATTATTTCTCTCTTTCCAGATACGCTAGCATAAATGAGGAGGAACAAGATTCCATAAATATTTTTCGGTAGAGTTATGTGAGGGGAAACACCATTGAGTAATAAAATCCTTCCAATGACAAGGGAAGAACCAACACAAATTCCATTTCCTAAAGATAGTATCCCAAAGCTTACGGGTAAAAGAGAAATGGAGCATTAGATGATCACAAGATTCGGAGTGATCCATACAAAGAATACATCTATTCACAATGTAGAAACCCCTTTTAGTCAAGTTATCAAGGGTTAGCGGTTTATTTTGAATTAAAAGCCAGAAAAATAAATTAATTTTGGGAGTGGGATTCTTATACCAAACATAGGAGCAAAGGGGCCTCTCCTATTTTTTAGTTATTAGATTGATGGAAGAAGCCACTGTATACTTTCCATTCAGTCTTGAGTTCCACACTATAGAGTCCTAGATATTGTATTCGATGTGCCATGTCTATAGCTCATGTTGGGTGGGAATGAATCTGTTTTCCTCTTCTCCTAGGTTCCTCCAGCTATTTTCCTTCCAGTAGTCTTTAGCTTTGTTCCTATGTTTTCTTTGCACCTTTCAATAGCATGTTTCCACTCTTGATTTTTGGAGAGGGGCACATTATGGATCCATTCATCATCCCAAAATTCAATTCTCCTGCCATACCCAAACTTTCATCTCTTCCCCTTAATGATTAGGTCTTTGATCGAGCTTATGTTATTTCATATGTAGGATCCAAATATGCTAACATATTTTGTAATAAAATCATCCAAGGAGATATGGTTGCAGAGGTATTTATTTCTAAAAATGTTGTTCCATTCTTTCTAGTCTCCAAATATTCTCCAGAGTTGTTTCACTAGAAGGGCCTTGTTAACATTTTTGATGGTTCTCAATTCTAGACCTCCCAGCTTCTTGGGTTTTCAAACTTTATACCAGGCCACAAGGCTAAGTCTCTTATATTTTTCAACCCCTGACCAGAGGAATCTTTTCTGGATCTTCTCAATTTCAATAGAAATTTTATGAGGAATTTTCAAAAGACTCATAGCATAAACAAGGATGTTTTGAAGGGTAGATTTTAGTAATTGGAGTTTCCCTACATTGCTCAGAAGAGCCCCTTTCGAGCTAGCCATCTTATTATTAAATCTGTCTATGATAGAGAGCCAGAAGCTTTCTGGGGGTTTGGAGCATAGAGGAAGACCCAAGTAAGAAGAGGGCAATTTCCCTAAGGAGCAGCCTAAGATAGTAGATATCTTTTTTTGTCTCTCCTCTGGGGTATTTATAAAGAAAATAGATCTCTTTACCAATTGACCAATGGAATTAGTGTAAAGATAAAGGGATTTCTTCAAGTTTCTTGCTTCTTTAACAATTTCCTCCCCCATTATAAGTGTATCATCCAAAAATTACTCATGAGAGAAGATAGTTCTGGTTGAGGAAGGTTGGATACCAATAATTTCTCCCTTAGCCACCATTTTCTGAATATACCTCCCCAAGCATTTAGAAAGGATAGAAAAAAGGATAGGAAAAATGGGATCACCTTGTCTAAGACCTCTAGAAGGCTTGAAGAAAGTGGAAGAGCCCCCATTAACAATGACTGAAGATGACACTGTCAAGACCAATTGCATAATGATTTTGATAATCCCATTGTCAAAGCCAAAAGAAGCCAAAACCTTTTGAAGGAACTTCCAGTCCACGTTTTCATAAGCCTTGGAAAGATCAAGTTTCATCATAAAGCCTTATTTTTTGGCTTTCTCCAAAGAATGAATATTCTCATGGACAACAATGATGGAATCAAGTATTTGTCTCTTGGGGACAAATACATTCTACTAGAGGGAAATGATATTCGGGATAATTTGGAGCAGTCTGGAGGTTATGACTTGAGAAATAATCTTATAAAGGCAATTGCACAAGCTGATAGGTCTGAACTCTTCCACGGTATTAGCTCCCAGCTTTTTAGGAATTAGGACCAGAAAAGTAGAATTGAGCTCCCTTAGGAAAATTTTGGTGCCAAAGAATTCCTTGACAGCATCTTGCACATCCTTTTCAATTATTTCCTAGAACTACTGGTAGAAGAACATAGGGAAACCATCAGGACCAGGATATTTCTCCCCCTCAAAAGAGAAAACTGCGATCTTAATCTCCTTATTAGTAGAGATAGCTTGGAGCATTTTGTTAGTGGGATCATCAACCATCTAAGGGATAGTAGAAAGAATTTCAACTTGATCTGGTTTTTCCAATTGAGTCTCCTTAGAGAGGAGCACAGAGAAATATCTTAGCATCTTAGATCTAATTTCCTCCTACTTCCTAATTGTCTTGTCTTTGGATTGTAACTTAGAAATTATGTTAATTTTTTTTTGTTTCATAGTAGTCATATGAAAAAATCCAGTATTCTTGTCCCCAGCCTTAATCCAAAGAGCTCTGGATCTTTGTCTCCAAAAGGCTTCCTCCCTAGAGATAATATTATGATAGTCTGCAATCAAAGTATTTTCCATATTTTTTCTCTCTTCGGATAGGCCATCTTTCTGAATCTTAAGTCGGATATGCTTGATATCATCTTGCAGTCTGCCTTTACTTTGGAAAATGTCTCCAAAGACTTCCTTATTCCAAATTTTAAGATTCCTTTTGATAGAGTTCAACTTCGTAGCAGTTTTGTATATAGTCCCCCCTCAATAGTATAATTCCACCATTCAGCTATCTTATCTTTAATCTTAGGGTGAGCTAGCCACATTTTTTCAAAGCGGAAGGGGATGTTCTTTCTACTATTAATCTGCTTGACAAAAAGAGAGATAGGGAAGTGATTAGATCCTATTCGGAGTTAAGAGGAAAGAGAGCAGTAGTACCTTGAGATCCAGTCCTGAGAGAGGAGTACTCTATCTAGTTTGACCTGGATCAATTCAATCCTAGTGCAATGATTCGACCAGGTGTAATCAATCCCTTCTAAGTCAATATCTAACAGAGCTTCATCATTGATGTGCTCCCCAAGATCAGTTCTGTTATCTAATTGAGAAGGAATACCACCCTTTTTTCCTCATTTTTGAGAGGGGTATTAAAGTCTCCCATGATCATCTAGCTCTCATTTTGGAATTGATTTCAGATTTATCTCAATATTTGCATGTACTTTTGTCTACCTTTTTTTATTGGGAGCGTATATATTGATAAGATTCCAGGAGTGATTGTCCTTCAATTTTTTTGCCTCCACCACTAAAATGTTCTTCTCACTAAAAATGAGGTTACAATCAATTGTTTTTTTATTCCAGAAAATGGCTATACCTTCTGAGGCTCCTTCAGAGTCTACACCTATTCTACCATACTCTTTTGTCATATATATTTTTTCCACTTTCTATTTGGTCATTTTGGTTTCTTGAATAAGTAAAATGTCTGGTTTACTATCTCTTACTAGATTCCTTAAGACATCTTGTTTATGGGGGTTGTTTAGCCCTCTTATATTCCAAGAAGTGACTTTCATTTAATGGATTGGGGAGCATATCTCTAGAATGGTATGCTACCTAACATTCACTATATTTTGTTTAGCCTCCTGCTCTCTCTTTTTTTGTATTGATGTCCTTCCTTTTTCATTTGTTAGGGTACCCACATTAGCCTTATATTGTCTTCTAGTCTGAACTCCCCCTTGATTTTGGTTCTCATGTTTTTTTGCTAATTCATTCAGATTGCTACTATTCTGACCTCCTTTTTTCCTGAGTTTTTATTGGATTTTTTCTTTCCTTTTGTTTTTGACTATGGTTCTTCTTGGTTTTGACCAGAGATACTATATCCTTCCATAGTTTCTTCGTTCCAAAGACCTGCAATAGATGAATGGGTTTCATCTTCTCTTTCTTCATAATCTTGCTCCTCGTATTTTTGTTCTTCAGGGATAGGGAGGTCCTTTGTGTTGCTTCTTTTTGTTTCAGTTGTCTCCATAATCTATGGAGCCATTTTCTCATTTACAATCTCGACTGTGTCTTTAGTCTCTATGCTCTGCTTCTTCTCCATAATGATATTATTCTTTGTTCTAATCTCTCCCTTAGATTCACTTTTTTCCATTTCCTTGATGTCTTTCTCCTGGATTCCAGGTTCTGGGTTCTCTCCAAGTTTATCATTCATTAAGGTAGATTTATGTATCCAAACTTTTTTTGGTTCCCTTTTTTCTTCTGGTTTCATCTCTTTCTATTTTTTCAATGGGCATTTTTTAGCCCAATGACCTACTTTTTTGTATGAGAAACAAGAGAAATAAACTGATTCATATTCAATAGGTTGAATATAGATACTTACCCATTTTTAAGTTGATGATTATAACCTCAGGTAGATCTATGTTCTGGTGTATATTCACACACACTCTTGCATAAACCAATCTAGATTTGGATGTTGTCACCGGGTCTATCGATAGAAGCTCTCCACAGGCAGAGAAAACATCTTCATGCCAATATTACAGAGGTAGACTTAGTAATCTAACCCACACTGGGGCTGAGTCAAATATTTATGAGTTCAGATTAAGGTTAGTTACCCATTTTTGTAAAGCCAGAGATGACTTGCCAAACATCTAGGGTCCTCCACATAGACCTTTTTAAAGGTCTTCCATATTCAAAAATACAAAGGAGAAAAAACCTTTCGGCATTACAGCAATGTGCACTTGCCCCTTCAGTTTCCATTTGTGATAAGTAAATTCCCTTACCAGCTCAATGTTAGGTCTAAACCCAGTAAATTTACCTACTAGAGTTAGGGCCATATTCATTACCGTGTGGTCCACCAGGGGGTCAGGTAACGAAATGACAAAGAAACCCTTACTGGGCTTAGAAATATTATTTATATTTGGGAAGGATGATTTTCCAATTGGTTTGATCCCAAATAATGATGACTAGCTGCCTTTAGCCTTGTTTCTACCAAAAGAATCATTGCTTCCAACAGAGGAGTTCTTACCTTCTGCTGTTGTTTTTTCTAGCCCACCACCTCAGGAATGTAAGGCCTTGTCCTCATCTAACTCTTTAGTGGAGCCTTCCCCTGATGTTCCTCCCATATCCTACTGACCTCCTGCACCCGCAAGTGCCTGGATTCCTCCTGCATCACCTTTCCCACCCTCACAGAAATTCAAATTCTACTCACCTGACCTCCTCCTCCAACTCCACTCACCATTATTCCCTCTTATGATACACTTATATATAGGACTATTAAATCCACTTGGTTAAGATATTTCTCTGTTACAAATATTAATAAGCAACAGTAAACTTTAATCTATAAAAATTAGCAACTCAATATGCTTGAATAAGATCCTTTATGCTCAATTGAATCCTGGCATCACATACTCCATTGATCTCTTTCTCAGTTTGTAGATTCTTTGATATGTCTTTCTCTGTTCTACTCGGTAAATGTTCTTTTTTAGCTTCTTTCCTTCTTTTCTCAATTCTCCAGTACACTCTGCTCTGTGTAAATCTCATTTCTTATATAGACATACTTATGCCTCTTAATCCCCTTAATTTAATTTTCCTTCCTCTACGCTCAGCCATTCGATCATCTTCTTTAATTTCTCAACTTGGTAAACCAAATCACTTTTACCTCAGAACTTGTAACTTTTCTTCAAACTTTCACTTGTATGTTTAACCGCTTGATCTTCACCTTAGATCTTCTTATTTAATTTTCCTTCTCGTAGATCTTGTAACAAAATTCATTTAATTCATTTCCTCATCCAACTTATCATATCTTCGCATTAATTAATTATTTAATATCTGTATATTATACTCGGTAAAACTTGCTTTGCAACTCAGTAACTGACTTCATCACTTGCTCGGTGTCTAACATGCTCTCGGTGCCCTATGCTTGGTAACTGTAACCAACTCTCACTACATTCTACCGAATGACTCAGTCTATCTCGGTAAATTATCTCTTTGTCATAACTTAAATCATTGCAGTTCCTGAATTGATCATTCAAACATATTGATTTGATAACATCAAATATACAGTAGAAAACAACTAAAATATCATTAATTCAACATTTTATGATCTGTATGTGTCACCCATTTAACTTCTCCTCTTAAGATATGGTAACTTAATAAAAATTAATTAAATAATTCCTTGACATCAATGATAAAACAACAATTGATCTAACCATTTCTACAATCATGATACTCGATATCACTCGGTCTTCATCATCTCCATTAGATAAACATCAGTTAATTAACATTTTATTCAACACCTTTAACAAACCTAGTGTTAAAATCTAAAATAATCTCATTTGGGTGCTTTTGTATTATTGTTATTTCTCCCAATTTGAATTTAGAATATGTATGGTCCCCATAGTTTTCCTTGAAGAATCTCTAAAATTGCTTCCAATTCCCAATATGACCATCTGGTAGGCCTTTATACCACTCTCTGGCATCTTCAAGCAATGACTGCATAAATATTTTCATAATTACATCCTCATGTTGAAACTCAAAATTATCTAACACAATTCTAAATTCCATGATGTGATCTTCACCAGACACACCCCCATTTCCTGAAAAACTTAGGAATATCATACCTCAAAGCATTATCAATATTACTAGGATAACCCGGGGTTCCATTGAAATATGTTTGTCTATATGTATTTAAATGGATTTTTGGTCTTTGGAAAGGGTTATTTTCATCATTTTGCAAATTAGCATTATCCTGATGTGGGATGAAAATTTGTGGATTGTGCTACAAATTTTGTTGCACATGGGCAGGTTGAGGATTCAATTGTTAGTTCTATAGATGCATGAATTATTGCAACAATTGTTGGTACTATTGTTGTTGATTTATCATTTATTGATACATTTGATTTTGCACATGATTTATTGGCTGAAGTCCTGGTAAAGGAACTAAGATTTAGGGAACATATATATATGTGGTACTTGTTGTTACCTTGTATTAATAATATGTTAATGAAGTCAACCAAATCCTAATCTGTCAACTTGAAGTTGAATTTGAACCAAAACTATACTTCAACTTCAAGTTCAATCCAGTTTTTCTTTGCCCGAGGAAGTCAATGTTTCTCTTGTCAGTCTGAACCAGCTTGTGCAAAGTTGAAGTTGAAGTCAAAGTTAAGTCAAGTGACTATACTTCAACTTCAACTTCAACTTTGTTTGTTTTCTGACAAAGTTTTCTTTCTTTCTCGCAGGTGTTTTATTGAAAAGAATGGGTGCATTTTTCTAAAATAGAAGAGAGGGTCCCATCTCCCGTCAGTTCTAAAGATGTGAAAGGCAATAAATGTGACAGCTGGATAAATGCATGTGAAACACAGTCAATTTTTGGAGGATATAAAATAAAGATTTGCTAATGTCATGAGAATTTAATATGCATGCGGATTTGATGGAAATTAACCAAAAGCAGTCTTGTCAAGTACATTTGGCATGCCTGGTATTAATGCCTTAACTCACTCCATATCTGTCCTAAGATTTCTACAATTACTCCTTAAAATGCCCTCCTTTTCTGGTATCATTTTTTATCTATCCATCCTCGAATTGCAAGTGTCAACTAGTAAGAAAAAGGGCTAGAGTGCTGAGCTTTGTTGAAAATGGTGAGTGCATCATACAAATTTCTCTGTCATTTTTCTTGCACCTGGTTTTGGTTAGAAGTGTTTCAATTTTTCATTGTTTCTGCAAACCTTTCTATTCAAGAAGTCATGACCCTCTTTAAGCCCAAGTTACCAAAACCAGAGAAACCATGCTTACTAAGCTCTCTCCTTGAAATTTGGGATACCTTCTTGGTAAATGTAAGCTTACCCAAGATGCTAGAATAGATTAAAAATGTTCAACCAGGGCCCATATACCAAAAACTAACCAGTAGTGGGTTAGTTGAAGCTGCCACTTTCTCATCAGCCATAGGGTGCCCTGAGTTGGTTATTGAATGTGCAAACCATTATGACCCTAATACCAGATGTATCAAGAAAGCTACAAGCGAAGTGCTAGCCAGAATAAACAGGGATAGTGTCAGTTTAGCATTGAGGATTCATCATAAAGAACCCTATGATACTTGGACATTTGACAAGGCTGAGCACTTATATAGCAAGAATAAGAAGAGCTATGACTCTATCATAGCTCAAACATGGCTCCTAAAACTGACCCTTGGAGGCTCAAGGTTTCCCAAGCTGTTAACCATTGAGCATTTCATTAAATAAATTGCCGACATTATGCTACTTTTGAACAGAGTAAAAGGAAATGATCATGCCTTTCACTGGGAGAATTGGATGTATTTCTTCATTTAGAAGATTGTTGAAGGAGAGAAATTTATTGACTGGGCCGACTTAATAGTCGAAGGTTTGCACAAAGGTTTACTAGCCGTAAGAAGTTTTGGCTCATTCTTCTTGTCTTCCTTTTTATCTACATTTTAGCTGTGTCTAAAGAATGGGCAGGTCTCCCTCATGAGCCCTAGATAGATGAAATGACCATCTATCAATATTACACAGTCCTTCAGCTTGATGAACCCTGCAAAGAGTTCCGAAGGGTGAATGATGTGTTTCTTGGGAGGCTGGTTTTTGAACTTCAAGGTCATGAAAATTGTAGACTATCTGAAGAATCTATGAAAGCTATTAAAATTTATGGTTGTTTTTATACTCAATTTCCCAAGTTTACATATATTAGAGTCAGATGCTTTACCGGAGAACCTTTTAGGTTGCCACATTATTGTCTTGATAACATTATCTTGTCTAAAATCTGTAGGCAACTTGTCTGTGTGATGGACCCATCTAAAACCACCAAAAATTCACCTACTTTCCTCTTTCCTATTGAAATTGGCCACTACAAATGCCCTAGTTTCAAGCAAGCTGCATTAACAAAGACAGTATTGTCCAATTTATGTCTGAAACCCTATTTTGCAAGGAAAGATTTTGATTATATGGGTTTTGCTAAAGATAATATCAGACATGCAGTCTCACTCATCCATGTTCCTCACCTGGAGGATTACTAGGCTATATGTTCAGATGAAATAGAGATAAGGAGAAGGTTCTGGTCAAGGTTAACTGTGATTCAAATATAGTTGTTCAAAGTCAACCTCAACACCAGCAAAATAAAGGAGGATGAAAATGAAGAGGTGATAGATCCCCTTTATGTCAAACAGATTGAATCTCTACCAATCCCTGAACTTCATTGGAGTAAAAAGGAAGAAGATGACTTTCTCTCCCATACATTGAAAGTTTTGAAAAGAACTGAAGATTGGTTGAAAACAAAGAGAACTCACTCAGCTACCCGTAGTACCCCGAGAAAACACTTGAAAATCAAACAAAAGAATTCTGGCCAAGAGCTAAATGTTGCTCCTAATATTTGTGTTGGTAATCCTATTGCAGGTTCTGCAAAAGTTGAAGTTGAAGTAGTTGTGCCGTAGATTCAACTTCAAGTTCAGCAAGAAGTGGTGAGTAGTAGAGGAATCAACTATTCAAATACCAAAGGCAGAAGGGTAGCACAAGGTAAAGGAAAAGATAAAATAAATATTGAGTTGGATCTCTCTGAGACTACAACCACAACAGAGAAAAACCTCAGTCCTACTATGGCAGATAGTGTGATAGATTCTCAAAAAGTGGCTGATGATGGAAATATGCAGATGAACGCCCTTGCTCTAAACAATAATTCTCCCACACCTGGTAAAGAACCAATCATGCCTAAATGGTTAGAGACCTCTATTGAAAGGAAGAGGAGTGTGGTACCCCTTTCAATGCCTATGGATGACTTAGTAAGCAAGTGTTTAGGAAAGTCCTCAAAGGCGAAAAAGGCCAGAATAGAGTCTAGAATTCACTTTGACAAAAACACTGGTCATTGGTCAGCAGAAATAACAAGGCCTCCTCAAGATAGCCTGCATGAAGATCTTGCTCCTCAAGATTATCAAGTGTATAAAATAGACCTCGAGAAAGGAATTCGAACTGTAGATATGAAAATCTTTGAAGCATCCAACAAAAAGATTACAGACAAAGTATGGAAAGATGCTAGAGATAAACAAGACACGAAAGAGGCAATGAAGAGCATGGCTCAGTACATCAATGCCATCCTCCACCCAGAACCTAAACCCCTGAATGAAATGTCTATAATTGTTGATGTCACATCTTCAGCCAATCAATAATTTCTTGATAATCTACAGAAGTGTAAAGATGTTACGAAGACGTTGGAAGAATGGTTGCAACATGTCTTGGAGGAAATGATGAAGTGGAGGAAATTATGAAGCAGGTAAAGCTTTACAACACAACTTTGAAGAAGTCTGCTGCCATTATCAAAAAGGTCAAAGCAAACATAGGAGAATATGAAAAAGAAAGGAACAATTTGGTAAAAGAAGTATTATGGATGGAAGAAATACAGGAATTTGGGCTACCGAGGTTCCTCTCTAAATACCCTGTGGCTGGTTTAGATGATAGAACACTCTATGTAATTAAAGATTGCATAGAGTGGCGAAATGAGGCGCTTGTACAAGGGGTAATAGAAATCAAGGAGATCATGTCTGGTCTCAAGCTTGTGGATGAAATAATCCAGGAAGATCTAAAATGGTTTTACAAACATTGCTCAGGTGAAGATAGTGACTCTGTGCCCCCTGTCGAAGATATAATTAAAGAGATAAAGAAAAAGTTTCTGGAAGTTCAAGAATCGAAGGCACCCTCTCCAGTAGGAGAATGCATAAGATATTTACCTAAACCGGTGGGCCCTTGGGCAGACCCCACACTAGCTCCAAGACGTTGGTCTCTAACTAGAAAATTAAATGCTTACACTTGAGAGGCCTCTGGGCCGGTAGGTCCATAGAATTCACTGGGATAAGCTGTATTGTTAAACCAAACAAAACAAGAAGCAATGAAACCAGTAAGGCAGGATTTTACAAATATTGCACATACTAAAGCTATGCTGATAATTAATTAGAAACACCTGGAAATGCATGAAGAAAAGATAGCAGAGTTGAAGAAAGAGAAGGAGGTCTGGAAATAGAGAATTGCCTACATTGGCTTGCCTCATCAATCGGTTATCTCTGCATTTACCACTGCCTATGAAGCCTGGAAAGCTGGAAGAATCATAGCTAGCATGGAAAATACTTCATGACACATGGAGCCCACTAATTAGATAGCTACTTATTTTTTCTTTCTATGTTATTTTCCTTTATTGCATTTCAGTTAGCACGGTTGTGATTAACCGAAAAACTATTTACTCCTGGCAGGGTAATTTTGGATTCAGTTACCCAGCCCTGATCAGTATAAGTATGTAATAGCTGACATCTAAAAGGGATGGTCTCTCCATAGATACTAAGACAAAACTACTTTTGTTTGAAGTACTCTATGCTTTAAATTTTGAATGTATTTCTCTGAATTGGCAGCAAAGTAATATAAAATTCTATAGTTTTATATGTTAAACTTTCTGGAGTAGATACTATTGTTTACTCTGTAGTGATTTATGCTCTTGTGGATATCAATTACTTGTGGAAGTTTAGTTTCTTTTTATTACACGTTGGAGACCTATTGTTTTGAAATTTAAAGGTTACAAGAGAAGAAATTAAATCACTCATCTATTCCTCAGTTTTAATAACCAATCATGTGGATGATTTTGGTTATTAAAATCGAATGGTTTTTCAGCATTCATTTTCTTTTTATATTCATGAGTTAATCGATTCAAGATTTTTAGTATTTTTAGTAAAATACTCATTGGGAAGATTTTCCCTCAAAAGAGGATTTAACGATTATCTTTTTAGTAAAGGTAGCTGCACCTTGCATAACATAAAGCAATATCAAGCAAAGAATTCATTATCTTTTGTTAGGAATTCAAACTATTAGCTTAAAAGGATTTTCCCTATTCAAAAATAACTCTTGGGAAAAATGGTTTACTAACACTTGTAAAGGAATTAAAGGATCGGGAGGGGAAACATTGATACTTGCATTTCATCTTGGTATAGCAGCACCCTCTTGTCCAGTTAGAAAATCCATTAAATTTTTAGGGTCTTTTTGATCCATAAAATTTATCATACTTTATCGTGGTTGTCCTTTAATCTCTCTTTTAGTCATATCATCCAATTCCTCAATTATCTTAAGCAATTATGACTTTCTTGCCAACATTTCTTGTCTAGTGTATTTAGTTTCCATCTTTTCAAGTTCCTACCTAAGCTCTTCTTCTGTGAGATCTCTAGTTTTCATCTTTGAAGCAGGCTGTGAATTTTCATCAGCATACAAAAATCTATCCTCCTCCCTGGATAGCTCAACATTATTGTTAGAGAAAATATGTATTTTTTTTCAAATTCAGTATCTATTACTAAATTATTAAACATATTTGCTTGAATGGCTTTCAGGTTACCCATTTCCTCTTGTTTCAAACACTTCTTTCTAGTCTTCCTGTCTAATCTTGCTTGAAACTCCTTAGTCGCTGCTTCCATTTGCATATTAAAGTTCCTAACCATTTCAACTTGAGACTCTTGAATACTCTCAGGGTCTTTAGAAGGTTCAGTATGGGATGTGACTTTGAAACCCATATCCTCATCAACATAAATCTGATTTCCATCATCGTCATAACAATAGTATCCATATCCTTTTGGTATTTTGGGATGGTTTCTATGGGCCCGGGGAGATAATTCATTAGAAAATTAATACTTGTTTCCTGACATTAAAGGAGTGTACTATGAACTTTCAGCATTTGAAACATTGTTATCAGGACAGGGGGGAATATAAGGACCAGAAGGTGAACATGGCTTACTTCTTAAGTCCTTTTGTTGCCACCTTTTCTCTTCATCACCAATTTGTCTAATAGTCCTCTCCTAATACAAATAACTCATTTCATGCATGTTTGGTTCTGATATATTAAAAAAAACACAATTATTTCCTTTTGTTTCTACCAAACACTATATCTTCCTTACTTGCAATACAAAAATAGCATTTCACTGGACTAAAATAGTAGAGTCGCCACCCTTTTACGAGACAATATAAATATGTGAAAAATGTCTAAAACACAGAGCATCCACTTAGCCAATACTAATTTTATAAACCAAACTCTCTGCCCACACACAAGCACTAGTGAAATAAGAGGGAATCAACATATATATCTTTACTTTTTAACAAATTTCCCAAATCTAAGTCCCAAGTGGAGTCACCATTTATGTTGGTGTGTTTTCTTGCTACCCTCAATTATAAAAGATCACTAATATTTGTTATGATTTTCAAGGAACGTAAATAAATCAATTGTTACTTCATCCACAAATAAGGACAAGAAAATCCCAACAATAACAAGGTCATTGGACCTTTTACACTTCAAACTCCATGAAATATGGGCGGTTGTACCCTTAATTAATCT
Organism: Thuja plicata; assembly: GCA_018584345.1. Lineage (NCBI taxonomy): Eukaryota > Viridiplantae > Streptophyta > Pinopsida > Cupressales > Cupressaceae > Thuja > Thuja plicata. The sequence goes on from MU228140.1 coordinate 1,307,014, forward strand.
ACCTCCTCAAATAACTCTTATACAACCTCCTCAGTAGATGACAACATGGATATTATAGATAAACTTTAATTATTAATCTGACAAACAAAGCATATGACAGTTTTATATGTTCAGTTTGTTTCACCATACTTGTCATGAATCACCTATGACTAGTGCCTAAGCAACTTGGGTTACAAAGTCACATAAAACCAGAGAATATTTGATAGTACAGTTCATTTATTGCTCAACATATAATTCAAATAAAATATGCCTTACATATAAATTCTTATTTCTATGGATGAATATTATCAAATTTGTGACAAATTATAAACTCTCACAGTTAATCATCTCATCATATTTAATTCTTTCCTTGGAAGATAAAAAGGTAATAAAATCATTCCTTATAACTCAAAGAGACAAATTGAGACAAACCCTTAATTTGTATTCAATTCATAAAAAATTCAAATTTGATACAAATACATATCATCAAGCTTTAATTGTTAATTTACCATCAAACATTGTACATGCTTTCTCAGAGAATGCATAACTTCAACATGTATTACACTATTTTTAACATAGACTAACTTCACAAATAAAAATGGGAATGCTTCACAAGTAATCTTGGAATTCATTTTATATACTAAGGAATGCAACAAGCTTTGGATCACTTGGAACAAAATTTTCAATCTGATTGCTTAACAATAATAAAAGTCAGGGAAGACCTCTTCAAATCTTGAAATTCTATGAATGCGGGAATCGGTATCAACAAAATGGATTTTGGAAATTTTGTCTAGAAGTAATTTGATATAAATTCTTTGAATTGTGTAAGATACCCACAAATTTTGACAGAAAATTCAAGGTACCTAATTGGATAATTGTTCTCCCTATAAACAAGCTCAAGTGCTATGTCAGTAACCAATTGCAAAAAAGACAAAATTGACGAGTTCAAACTACTCAAACAAACTTATTTTTATTCATCTCTATCTCCCACCTAGAAAATTCCCTATTTGATGGTCACTCAAAGGATTTGATAGTCTCTATATGGCCAATGACTTCACTCCAACGAGCATCATTTATGACCCTTGCATCTGAGATAAACTTAACAAGATCTACCTTAGCTCTGAAAAGATTATCTATTGCCTCATTGAAGCCAAGTGTATCAATATAATTTGTTAAGTTCAATAATGTTTCAATGGTGTCCATAATCAGATCAAAATCCCTTGTCCACATGGGGATGTCCTTCATCTTTCCTTCGTTATCATAAATGCTAGGGAAGTAAGCATTATATGATTCTAGAAATATTTGCAGTTTCCTTTTTATTATTTGATCTTTTCCTATAAATAAATCCATTAATGTACTAACCATACCAACCATATCCTTAGTATATGTAATCTTATCAGGCTTGTATACCATAATTGTTGCAAGCTTCTCCATTGGCATGTTCCTGCCTAAACATAGAGTAAGAATAGGATTCAAGAAAGACATAGCTTCTGTAAATTTTCCCTTAGCAGATTGCAAGGATACATGAGAGCTGTGAACAATACTTAGTTTATTCTTAAAAGTGTTAACCCTGTGTTGTAGGATCTCCATCAATACTTTTATCCTAAATTTTTCTTTTCCTCTATCCTATTAGCATATTTATTCAACCTCTCATCAACCTTAATAGGGATAGAAACATTTGAAACATCGTAAGTGAACTCGTGAGTAGTTTCCAGAGAAGAATCCACATTTTCACTAACAATAGGCATATTGGATAGCTTTTCAGTTAGCTCAGTAATATTTTCCTCTAGCTTATCATTTAGAATAAGATGCCCCTCATATTCCTTAGATATCCTGATAAGGCTATTATATGTCTCTACAACCCTCTTCTCCAAATCCTTTGCCTTAGTTTTTTTAAAGAAAGATGCATGGGTCAATAGGTCTGCAATCTCCACATTGCTCGCCTTTTGGATATTATGGATGAGCTTTTTACCCTGCCTCTGATCTTGTATGTCAAGTATCTTTGGCTTCTTTGTGGCTGGGGTAAGTGACCATAATTTCAATGTCTTTCTCCTTGGGTCAAAACCTGAGCCTCTGATGAAATCCCTAACCTCGAGATCAGACTTTAAGATATGATCTAGTTATTTTCTTATTTGGTCAATTAGGAAGGATGATTGCATATCCATCAAGGCAACAAAAGCATACCACTTCTCTTCACCAATTCTCTTGCATGTACTACAGATAATGTATGGCTGTCAAGATCATATTCTTGCAATGCTTTTACAAATATTTTTTTGTTTTCCTCTATATCATCTTTAGGACCCAAATTTATTTTTAATTCTTTTTCTTTTAACTTACAAAGAAAACTCTTTAACTCCTTAGTCTGGTTGAAGTCATCATCCTGCATGAACAAATAAGAAAGCAATAGTCTATCATCTATTTTGGTAACCAGTGCTAGACTTGATTCCTCAATTCCCTCACCTTCTGGTGGCTTTTGTGCATCCCTCATAGACTATCTTATCTCATGGAAATAGGTACCTTTCTCAGTAGCTACTGTTGTAGCATTATCTTTCATTTCTTTAGGTGCATGTTCAATTTTCTATCTCTTGGTTGCTGGTCTTTAAGAAGACTTAGCTTCATCTCCCTCTTCTACTTCTACAGAACACTCTCTCCTAAATGGCACATCTTCATGAGATGACTCAACATCCACAGGGTTAACCCCAGTCTCTACTCCTAAAAGTACATCAGGCATCTTCTCTATGATCTCATCATATTTCTCAAGTCATGTCTTCAACTTATCCCAATATCCAAGCTCATGATAAAAACCAGAGAAAGAAGGATCCATTTCTTTGAATTCCTTTTCAAATCTTTGGATATCATTCCATTTTCTTATTTTCTCATCCAACTCATTAGGAATAACTAAATTTATGATAATATCCTCCTCAAGCAATGCCTCATGAATTGACAAAGAAATATTTTCTATCTCTTTCAAATTAACTCTCATGAATCCCTCAGGATCACACATTCTCATCTTTGTAGTATATAATCGGTAATGCCTCAAGAAATAATTAAGGGTATTCAAAACCCATTTTCCTATGGTGAAATCACCTACCACCCATAACCTAGGTATAAAATTTCCCTTCTTCTTTGGGCCTAGATATTCCTTGTCAACCAGTGTCAATTTCCAAATAAACTCAATAATTCCCATCCTAAGAGGGGCATGTTTTGGTAAAGTGCGAGGTGGGTGAGGATGCCCATAAACCCTAATGATTGTAAAACTATCAAAAAGGAAATTATCGCCCCAATTATTCCTTATAGGCCCCTTACTATTTTCATGTAGAGGTCTAATCATTCTTCTAATGTCAAGAGGGATTCTATCCTCTCTTTTACCTAACATATCCTTAATAAGGTCTACAATCCAATTTTCAAAATGTAAAAATGAAGAAGAGTAAGTAGTGCATTCCCATACCCTTTTCAACAACTAAATTGGCATTGGCATACCCATATCCTCCTTCAATAGGATCAAATCCTTATCCATGTGGTCAGCATTGCAAAATAGAATGAGATGCATGGGGATTGAATAATGCTTGAAGTCAATCTTGGAAGGATTGCTCTGTATAGCCTCTGGGTCATTTTGAATTATGTTAAATATGTAACCCATATATTCATATTCCTTGTTCACATGAGTGTGTTGAATTTCCATAGCCAACATCAGAAAATCTTCAGTTATAGTCTTTCCTCCTTTTGCTCCCAATAATTTACACAAACCATACATTGTATATTTGAAGCAGTTATGAAAAGTTTCTAGTTCATAAGGCTCTTTCACATTGTCTAGGATCAGTATATGCCTTCTTCCCTCCCTAGGCATAAACTTGGGAATTTTATTCTTCTTTAAGACATTCTTGTGCAAATGATACTACCTTTTTTCTTCATCCAGGTCTATGTCCACGCTCATTGCTCCAGAAATGTCAAATACTTCTGCGAAGCTAGCTCTATCAATTTTTACCAGAGCAGCTTTATCTTTCTTCCAAATGCATTTGGTGAGTGGGAAATAATGTTTTTTTCCAAAACCTTTACTAGGTCAACATCTATGAATATATCAGGAATGATCAATTTGGCCATGTTCAGAACCCATGGATTGCACACTGGAACATATTTCACTCTATTATTGAAGAAGAACAGAAAAGAGAGGCACCAGTAGAACTAGGAGTGTCTGGGTTCTTGAAATGAGAACAAGTGTCATGTCATGCCTGATCATTAGCTAATATTGCATTTGACGACCCTGGCAGTAACTGAACCCATTCTTCTAAAAATTTATCATTCTTTTGCTTTCCTACAGTTGGTGACTAAGTGGATGTACTTGGTTCTACCATTTTTCAAAATAACAAACTCCTCAAACTAGACAAAAAATATTCTTTATGCACTTATTCTCTCTACAAATACAATGGTTTAATCTCAAGGCAGTCTTTCTATATCACAGAAAATAATATTAGTGATTGGATACGTAAATGATGACTATGAATACTGATTTAAAGCTTCCTCTCGAGTACCAACTCCATGTCCATCAACTCACCATTAATGTAATACATTCATAATAACTATTGTTAGCCATGGAAAGAAAATAGTCATGTCATCAGGCTGCAAATTTAGAAACCTTGAGAAATTTAAAAATCATTTGAAAAATATGCCAGCATATCTACAAAAGCTTGGTCATTTCATCATTCTATTTGGCCTAGTCTTCACAAGGTCGCAACCTTTAAAATTTTAAGCCAATGAATCCTGTGACCTTGCACCATCCATTGATCATGATACTGTAGATACATGGCAACATCTCGCAACACTGGGCTCTTAAAAATAGAATCTCTTTCAAACCTTGTGATGTCGTTACAAAGAATTTTACTTTAAATCTCCTTCAGACATGTGGTGGTCTCTTATAGTTATTGAAACCATCCTCATAATCTTTATAAAAGACTTGCGATCTTGTGGCCTGCGGTAAATGTTAGTTTTGAAAAATGGACATGTGGCACCTCTACGCATGTTCGCACCTTGGTAACTTAATCGTCAAAAACACTTGCAAACATGCAAGAACTAGACTTAACCACTAACAGATGACTATCACATGATTGCAACCATTTGAGACTAACTACTTACTATCATGCGACCTTGTGAAAACCTTATCTTAACCACCAGACTTAACCTCAATGCATGGTCACAACATTAAAACTTACCAGAACATTGACCTGTGACAATGCGCTACACCTTAACTTAACCATCTCACAAGGTTGTAACCATTTGGTGTAAATAAGTTGTTAGAAATAACAGTCCACAAGATAACTGAGACGGGGGTGAATCAGTAATGAATAGATTATTAAACTTTAAAATTTATAAACCAAATCTGCAAATGTAAATGATAATGTAGACACCTAAAATGGTTCAATGCTTGTGCCCCCTTTTTAATATGTCTTCTATATTGTGTGTCTAATCTTTACCATTCACTAATATTGTGTCATTCCTCCATTTCATAAATTACTAATATTTCTCTCATTTTGGCTGAATTGATCATCTTCCTAAAGCAATCCAAGATCATTCCAAACTCATATCAATGTCTTATCAATCTCTTTCAATCAATCCTCTAGCATTTTCCGAGTTCATCAATGCCTTATCATTATCAATCATCATTTTGAGAGCATTGTCAAAGTTCATCAATGCCTCGCTATCATTTTCACATTTTAGGAGCATTGTCCAAGTTCATCGATGTCTCCTTATCTTTATTTATCCTCTTGCATCATCCAAGTTCATTGATGCCATAATATCATTTCCAATCATTATCGCGAGCGCATTGTCAAATTTCATCAATGCCTCGTAATTTCCTACACTATTCCAGAATTATCAGTATCGATCCTAATCCTTATCAATATTATCAAAATCATTTCAATTTTACATAATACCTTCAATTTGATTGATAATTCACTAATATATCCTCTTGTGATGAATAACCTATGGTTTATCCCTATGCCAATAATTGAATAAATAAATTGACTTTATTTATTCCCTTTTCCCTAAGTCTTCACAATTAATTAATTAATTGAGTAATTCCAATTTATGGGATTTTGTAATTTCATAAATACTAATTTAGATTTGTGATGAATATTGATTTATTAATTGATTAAATCCTCCTAATCTCACCTAATTGTCATATCCCTTAATTGAGGATTCACATCCCTATTAAGGTGCTTCTTCAATATCTCCAATATTTCTTCATTCAATTTCCCCCATATCATGCTTCCAAATATCCTACCTACCTATATCATCATTATGCATTGATTCTATGCAATCTTCACCTAATTGCCTCTCATTTTCTATAAATTGAGATGCCTTTCTCTCTTTCAAGGTTATAACCACTATCTCCTAGTATTCTCTTATCAACTTGAGCTTTCAAACTTCTTTGTGCAATCTTGTTATTTTCAAAGAGCAACATAATCTACCTTCATGGAGAAGAAAGGAGGAAATGGGAACTACATTTGAAGGGAGTTCTAAGTGTTTTCATGCTTTATGTTATACTCTCATTTCAAATGGTTTTCATGATAGATTAGATGGGTTTGCATGTCTTTAGGGTTTTGTGGTTTTCTTGATATGTTATTCTACCTTTTTTTTGGTCTTAAATTTGGTGACCCTGACGTGAAACATGCCTAACTGATAAAAATTTTGTGTTTTTGTGTCTTTTGTAGGATCTAGAAGAGTTTTGTGCAGGTGGTTACAGGTTCTACGCAAGTGGTCACTGATTCTGCGTAGGTGGTCACTGTTTCTGCGCAGGTGGTTAAGTCCTACGTAGTTGGTTGAAAGTCATGCATAGTTGGGACCTAGACCTATGCACTTGGAGCCCAGATCTGCATAGTTGGCTTCTTAGCTGTGCAGTTGGTTAAACGGAATCCATGTTTAGGGTTTAGCATCAGTATTTGCAAGTTTAGGAAGCACTTCTGCATTTTATGCTTTCTCTTCTTATTTTCATCTATTATAAGGTTAAAATAGATCCTAAACAATGAAAATGAACCCTAAATTGGTTAATGAACCTCACATTTCAATTTTAAATCCTAAAATGAACTCTCACATTTGATTTGGGCTCTTAAAATGAACTTCACCTAGTATTAGGGTTACATACAATCAAGGGTTTTCCCTATTTCAATCAAAGTCACAATCTAGCCTAACTAGGGGTTCAAATGGAATACATTATGCAAAATAAATTTGTTTAAGCTATTAAGGACTCTAAAATGAATATGCACATTTGATTTGGGAACCTAAAATAAACTTTGAACTAGTTTAGGATCAAATGCAGATTTGTTCTTTAAGGTGTTCCAAATTCAGTTTAATGCACACAAAATCTAATTGGGGTTTCAAATAGATGTCAATATTTCCAAATCAATCATAAATGACATAAGGAATGAACCCTAGTTGTGTTTCTAATGGTATTACATGCTTAGATGTGGAAAAGACCTCTGATTTTGCAAGTTTTTACCACTTTTTAGGCTTCTAATCTGTTGTTGCGCACTTGGTTGTAGGTTTTGCGTAGGTGGTCAGAAGATGCATAGTTGGTAGCCTATTTTTCCACATGTGGTACCCTAGTTCTACGTAGGTGGCAGCCTGTTCCTGGGTAGGTGGTAAAATTGATGTTTTTCATGCAAGTTTATGATTTTTTGCATTCCTAATTCTATTTCTGCACTTAGTATACTGGATTTTTGTGTTACTGATGATTTGTGCAGCATTTTGGCAATCGTGGGATGAAGAATGAATCATAAAAACTAATAAAAAATTTGATGCAGGACGTGTGTAGAAGACCTTGTGTGTTTTTTGAAACTTTCATCTGTGGTTTTAGTAGTTAGAAAACACTTCAGCTTGGTTCTTTAAAATGAATCATTTCATTCATGTGTCTGAAGTGTCTTCTAATTTTTTTAAACCCTAGGAAATGTATGGACGTATCCTCTCCCCTCGCCTTTGTGGATCTTGGGTGTAAGATAAATCCATGCAAGTCCTTTAGTGTGGCTACCTCCCAAGTACTTTAATAGAGCCAGTGAGAGTGGATTTCCCAACCGGTAACAAGCTAAAGCCAAGATCTTCCAAACCGGTATATAAAAATGTCATTGTGATTAATCTCATAATGAACAAGTGTCAATTTTTCTATGCCGACAAAAGATCTCCCTCAGTACCCTTGTGGTGCATAAAAACATACAGAACGCAACTTTTGTAGACTGGGAGGCCTCCATAACGGAGCTAATCTGTTGTATGCATATCCACCTGAATGGGTACCTTTACTAAAATCCATGTTGTAGTATCCAAAAACCCTCTATCTATTGGCGTGAAAGGTCAGAGACCAACTAAGATGCCCCACATTTTTGTGGCTATTAGTTGAGACAATAGTCCCTTAGGAAGTGATGACCCTTGGGATTTGAAGCTTGGAGTGCCTAAGAAGTGAGTGCACTGTAAGGAAGAACCCGTGCCTCACCTCCAAGCTTCTAGGTTGTTCTCTATTAGTAAGCGTGGCTGAACTTCGGTTCAAGTGGGGATTCAACAGATATTGTCCTTGCTATCCTTAGGAAGTGGTTTGTTTTTTCCTTTTTACAACAGTCATTCTCAATGATGTGTCTTGCGTGAGTGTTTCAAACTTTAATAAAAATGGCAAAATCTTAAAAACACTCTTCCTAAAGAACACTTTTTTTCCAAATCAGCTTCAAAAAACAATCAAATGGTCAAAACACACCTTGTCTTTGAGTAAACATATGAAACCTTAAACTTTTCACTTGGAACCTCTTGCATATTCATATCCTAATCTCCTTGCATTTGAATTTCAAAAGTCCATTGCATTATAGGCCTCATTATAATCCTCATCATATTCCCTCTTTAATAGGTCCTAATCATAGTCCTCTTGCATACATAGCTCATCTTAGATCCTCTCTAAAAGCTTTGCAAAAAAATCCTAGAAAGTATCCAAATCATGGAACATTTCTTTATGGTGTTGAAAATAAGATCTTGACTTGGTCCCCTTTGTCCCAAAAATTTCAACCCCCCCCCCTCTTATCAATTGGTCATATTCCACCTTTGTCATTATGGATTTGACCTAATCGCTTTTATCAAACTTGTCCCTTGTAACTCAATCCTTTTTTTTCAAGTCAAGATTATTATTCAATCTCATAAGGTTATGCTCTTGGATTTGTCTCCTTTTCAAAAATTTATTTTCAAAGTCCAAAAAACCAAAAAAAATATTTGCATAAGCCTTAGATTGCATTTTGCATAAGCTCCTTGCATTTCAAAAATTGCATTTCCAAAAAGTCAAAAATCTTGCATTTGCATATAGTCATCATGTCGATCTTCACTAGGTTCCAAGCATCCAAAAGGCAACAAGAAACTTGTTAACCCATGTTTCCATCACAAGTAAAATCACAATTACCTTTTGATCAAAGACAAGATATACCTTTGCAACAACAAGCTTTTGAGCCAAGGCAAATGACATCAACACAACCAAACAATCAATTGCATCAATTCCATGCAAACATGATTCAAAAGTCGCAAGCAAAATTAGATAAAGAAAAGAAAATCTTGGAAGAGAGTGTAGAAAAGATGATAAAGAGTAGAAAGGAGATGGCCAAACTCCTTGGATGCCCAAGTGAATCTTTTGGTGAAATTGACACACAATCTCTCATTGAGAGATCAAAGATACCAAAACTCATTTTACAACTCAATGAGGCAAATGAACAATTTAACAAATCCCAACTCAATCATGTGCAAAATCCAACTTTTTTCAACCAAGTTCTAGATCATGCTCAATTTAATCAAGTTTCAAAACAGTCTCCATGTGCTCAAATCTCAAATAAATCATTCAACCAAGTTCCAAATCAAACCTTTCAACCTGACTGTGGCATAATTCAAATGGGACCACCACCAAATTACGAACCAATCTTCATTCCTATGCAACCAAGTGATCTTTGAACAATTTCACAACCTCTTGTGCCAATCATGAAAACAAGACAATCAATACCAAGATCACAAACAATAACATTGCTTGAGGAACCTTTTGTGTCCTCCAATTCACCACCAATGTCTTATCAAACAAAGAATAATTCAAATTTGAAATCTTTTGAACATCAACCAAGCATAATCAATAAGAAACCTTTTGTTGAACATGTTCAATCCAAAAATTCTTCCCAACATGTAAATAATGATGAGGTATCACAAACAAGACCCATCAAGTAGCGCAAGTTCAAATCCAAATTTTTAAAGAAATTGTTTCAAAAATTGGATCAAACAAATAATTTACCCATGTCTAGCAATGGCTCACCCCAAAAAAATCACATGGATGACATAACTATTTCCCCTCAAGACATTGACTTTCAAGAAACATCCATGTTTCCTTCCTCTCCGTCATCCCCACATTCCTCCCAAGAGAAATTCCCTCCTTCCCCATCAAGTGATTCTTCCAACAATACAACCTTCCAATGGCTATCCATGAAAGACATCCAAGGTAGCCACATGCATAGCCCAAGTTCCTTTGAACCAATTCCACCATGTCCTCTAATTTCAATCAAGCCTATTCATGAGATACCTATCCAAATTCCATCTTCCCCATATCAAAATGTTGACCCCTTTCAAGGATCCCCCTTACATGTCCAAATTCATATCCCATGTCAAGAGGATGATAAAAAGAATGAAGAAACATGTCTAAAAACATATCAAGATCAAGATCCCTTTAGTGACCAACTCTATCATATTGCTTACAAAGATCTCATTCCCCTTGAGCCTCATGATGATCATATTATCCCTCACTCTCCTATTCAAGATGATTCCCTTCCATTCCCAAACCAAAATGTTCTTCCAAATCCCATTGACCTTCCACTTCCTAAGCAAGATCATGATCTCCCTTCCATGTCTTCCCAAGGTCCCTTTCCAAGTCAAGATCAAGGTGTCCCTTCACCTTCATGTCCTTCAAAATATCCCATTATTCATCTAGATCCTCCTCAAGATCCACCCATCCATTCTTATCCTTGTCCTAATCCTTCAAATCCCCCTTGTGATCCAAGCACATCTATGCAATTCATTCATGAACCCCTTACACTTCAAATGGGTTCCCCTAGTTATATTGAGTCTAGTCCACCTCATGGTCCTATAAGTCCTTCCATATCATTAACACCTCATAATAATGGACTCGCGTCTTCTAGCAAGTATCCTACTAGTCAAAGAAAGCATTATCAAGTCAAAGGGTTAGACCTCCATGCAAAAGGTATATTGAAACCCTTACGCGTCCAAGAAAATTCCAATGGCCATGGTCTTAATAATAAATCTACATCTCAAGGAAATGGTATCCCTTCAAAAACCAAATCTAGATGTATACATCCCCCTTCAACCCTTCCATCCATCCTAGGTCCATATATTCCCCTCTCCACTAGCTCACAATCCCCTTACCCTTTCCCACATGCAATTCAAAAAAGGCACACATCTTGGAGAACCTTCCATCCATCCAAAAAGGCTCCATACAATTCCTATTCATCCATGAATTCCATTCCCTTTCCAAGCAATTTTGATGCCAAGCATAAAATACACAAGTCAAGAAATCCACATGCTATCAAGGATCAACATGTCCAGTATAATTGACATATACAAAAAAAGAAAAATGTGATCCTAAAAGAAAATTCCAAAAGGCCACAAAGGCCCATTGAGAAAAAAACAAAGTAAAAATCCATATGGATTCCAAAATCCATATGGATCCCAAAATCCATTGTGCAAGCAATATATTCAAAGGACCCACAAAATAATGAAACATCAAAAAGCATGTGGATTCCCAAGAAGCTCCTTGAAGCACAGAGTCCCAAAGCAAAGTCCAAATTGGCATCCAACATTGCTATCCATCCAACTAAATGTCTTCCATCTTCCAAATCTATTTTGGGTCCTTGTGTCCTAAAATCCATATCCTTTTCTCCATTAAGCCTTCAAACTCCAAAATCTCATTTTCCTCTATCACTCCATCACCCCTCAAGGTGTGTGCCAATTTTTTTCTTGCATCCATTCCCTTCCACTTCACAGAAAGTTGGCGTACATTCCCTTCATTATCCAACACCTTTTTTCCAACCTTTCATCCAACCTATCCAATCCTTTGCATAAATCTTGTCTCATCCTTATCCAATCACCCACTTCATCATTACCCTACCAACGTCTTTGCGCAATATCTTTCAAAAGCACATTTCAAAGAGTAAGGCGCTTGAGTCCTTCGTCCATGTAATGTCATGCGTCTAGTTATTTCCAAAATGTCAAAAAAATGAAAAAAGAAAAAAAAATGAAAAAAGGTGTAGACACCCAAAAATATTAATATTAAATTCCCTCTTATTCTTCTAACTATTTAAATCAATCAATTAAATAGTTTTATAGTTGGTATTTATCAATAGTTTAAATACTATTCTAATGTATTTTATTTAAATGCATTTGTCCCACAAAATCCCCTTTTAAATAAATTTATATTTATTAAAATCCCTCCATATCCCTATTTCTTCTAAACTATGATTTATTCAAATCTAATTTGAATTATAATCTAAACCCTAGTTAGGAACCTACTAATCCAATCTAGAGACCTACCCTAAGCCTACCCTATTCCTACTCTACTCCTATCACCTCACTTCCTAAGCATATTTCCCTACCTAACTGTCCTCTGATTATACTTAAAAGGATGATTACTAACCTTTTTAAGGCTAATGGAATGCTCACCCACATGTGGAAATTCTCTCCAAAATGGGCACCCATTCCTCTTTAAGGCTATTTACTCCTTTGTCCCCCCACTTGGAATTCTTGAGCCACTCAATATTAAATGTTATATTTGACTTCAAATTAGCCATCCCTTCAAGCCTGTGTGTCCCTTATGTGGCACTGTTGTCACTGAGGTTTGCACCCTTGCTGAAAGCTTCTCTAACAGCAACCTAGTGAAACATGGAATCAACCTCCAAGCTGTGGGACTTGAACTACAAGGTTGAATCTCCGGAGAATGCCGGCTTCCTCTACTATCAGGATGCACCTAAAACTATCTCTTACAAGGAAAAAGGAGAAGGAGATGCAGAAACCAAATTACTTGAAAAGGGAAAGGTGATACACCAAGATAGGGCCTACTTTCTTCTGCCTTGAAACTACACTACACATCCATACAACTCAACTAATACAACTTCTACCACATGATTCTTAGCAAA
>MU228140.1:1328951-1362494 GCA_018584345.1 Thuja plicata
AGTGAAATAGACACAACACACAATGAACCAGAATCAGCTTGATCAATAAGGGGTAAAACATCTACTCAGTTATTGATTGCAAAAGAGGATAAACATGGATTACACAGAATGAGGCACAAGGTAATTATGATAACAGCAAGCTGTCATAGAATCAGAAGAGAAGTAGATGGATGAAAGAAATAGATACAGGAGCAAAAATACTACAGATATCAAACTACCTTCCAACCCTTTATAACTGCAACCTTTCTGCTATATATAGAGCTATGACCATCTTGGGATCCCTTAGGATGCAACAAGCTTCGGATGGTCCTGGAAACCCTAACCCTAAAACACAGGAGAGAGGAAAAGAGAGAGAAGAGACGGTGGAGAATGACCGAGTCAAAAAGATATTCATGGATATTTTCGTGTTCCTCCTCGATCTGGCAATTGAAAATTAGATTTGGTAGATGGTGGATAGCATCATTTACGTTTACTCTGAAAGTCATGCACACCTTTTCAACTATACTTCTCTGAAATAACTGCCTCTCTTGTCCGTGAACAGTGCATGGCCAAGTGTTCATCTTATCACCGCCTAAGACTTCTTCTCCTTTCTCCTGGCACTTCTAGAAACTCAGTCATAACTCTTCTCTTTCCTCTGTGACTAGAACCTCCTCTGATCAAATCTAGAACACGAGCACAGAGAAACCATGGCTGTCGAGCATTCACAGTGCCAAATCTGCCGCCAAAATTTCAAATTCAAACCAAGCGACCACGCGACAACGGCTAGTCTCTAAGTCGCAGAACTCAGTCATTAATCATGGTTATATCTTACGACCCAGCGACACTGTGCTTTTCTTAACCCCTGTCCAACCTGAGTACTTCTGGCAACATCCTGACTGTGTAAAATCGAAGTCGCGAGGAGATTTTCTTAACTCACCATTTCTCAAGCGACCCAGCGCCTAACTGCTACCTTTTAACCGTCACGGCTTGTCGCCTAATTTCTAGATGCTCATGCCTCTTTTCCAGATAACACGACAACCCCTAGTCACTGAGTCAGGTGATCCTGAGTCTTTACCCTTAACTTGAAGCATGTGCCCCTTTTCCTTTCTAGCGACAATCCGACTGCCCCAAGGCGCTGAGTCAGGAGAACTTTCCCTTTAGGGCACTTTGATCACCCGACCTCGCGTCTGCCGTTGGATCAGTTGTTCTTTGCATCGGACGACTGTCCTTTAATCGCCTTAGAATCTCATATACCCTTAAGTTATCAAGCGATCACACGACTGAGGGCAAAGATACCAAGTCTCGAAGTCGCGTGACCCATTTTCCTCGTCTGGCGACAATCCGACTGAGGACCCACATCCACCTGCCATATGCCACCTATCACATGGCCACTGGTCCACTTTTATGCACACTGAGGAAGCTGAGTCATTGTGCTGTTCTAGCGACAAGGCAACCAAGGAATGGTAGCCAAGTCGGAAGACATTTTATCAACTGTTGAACTCTTCACGCGATCAAGCGACTGAACGTGGGCCCCATTCTTTTATATTCATTGCTCGGCGAGTACGCGATAACACCTTATTTTTCATCAATCGCTCAGTCGCGAGCCGATCTCTGACCTCCTTGAAACATTGGCGATTGAGCGACGAGCAGCTTTCCTTTATTGATCGCGCAGTCGCGAGCCCTTTTTTCTTTTATCTTTTTGCTTGGCGACTGAGCGACATCCTTTTATTTCCTTCGGTCGCACAGTCGTAGGCCATTTTTACTTCATTCAGTTCTAACAGCGAGTGAGCGATGAGACATCTCTTTTCACTCGTCACACACTCGCGACCTGTTTCTCTTTCATGTGCTTTGCTCAGTGACCAAGCGACGAGCTCCTATTCTTGCTCGTCGCGCACTCGCGAGCTAGGAACCCGACATAACATAGACATCGCGACTGCGCGATGAGGCGTTGAAAAATTTGACCCGCTCGGTCGCAAGGCAAGAACGACCTGACCTAAATTGATCACGATTGCGCGATGACATAATCCTCAGCTCGTCGCTCACTCGGGGGGAAATGGACCTATGCAGGGATAGGTTGCGACTGAGCGATGACCGTGATTGGCAGCTCGTCGCGCAGTCGCGCAACTTAAAACTTGAGCAAAATTTTAACGCGATTGACATAAGGTCTGATTTTTTGAAAAGGGAGGCATGACCATTTTGGCGGGAAACACAGAAAAGGGCCGAAAACATAGGATGGGGAATCTTGGGCAACAGGCACTTATGTGGATGCCACATAGATTCCACCTCATCCAAGCCCTCCTCTTCCATCTCAAAAATCTATAAATAGATGCCTTCTCCTCTTCAATTTTCATCTCTCATTGTGCATTGTTATTATTCTAGAATTACTTTAGAATTTCATTGCTAGTTTCATGTTTTTATGTTTAAATCACTTAGAAATCACATGCTATGATCAATTTGGTAAATGAATCATAAGTTTCTTTCCTGCATTGCATTTCATTATCATAATAGCATAATCATTTTAAGAATTTGAGACTAATTTCTCATACTAGCTCTTAAATTGCTTCATTGCTTTCAATATTGCATTGCATTAGGGGATCTAGTTCATTTGTGTATTTGAGAGAGCTCTCCCACATCCAATTCAAAAGAGAAAATCAAACAAGTCTTATGGGTGCAACTTGTTTTATCTCTATCCGATGATATGAGGATACTTTGTTTTGTTTTGCTTGTTTTTATCTCACTTGGATTTTAAATGCTAACCCTCTAATAATTTCTTGATTGTGAGTGATTGCAGGTTGACATTTTCCTCATACTACATTTTGGCATGCCTGGTGGGACCCACATCCCTAAAACCCTTCTAAAATTCTTGTCTTTTTCTTCAAATTTTTCCAAACACGTGGATGGGTGTTTTCATTTTACATAGAGGCATATGTGCACGCGTTGTTTCTCTCTGCACTATCGTTTGGCATCTGCGCTGAACCAGCGTCTATAACCTAAAATGGCATCTCCGCCTGACACTATTAATTTAGGATTTTCCAAGCATATTTGTTCATTTATCAGGATCTTTTTGTCTTTCCCACTGCTTTTTAGTATTTAAGCATTCTATTTGTTAGTAGAAGTCAATCTAACAAGCAGTTATAATGTCAAAATCTTACTAAGGGAATGAATCTTGGTAAATTCTTAAAGAACAATAGCTTTTAAATGTTTGGATAATCTAAGAATGGCTAAATTTGATCAAATTATAGACTAACAAAGAAGGTACAATAACTTTGTTTGTTGTTTTTGCTGTGTTTTGTGAACTTGCAGGTACAGCAGCATTTGTGGAAAGGTTGATTCAGGTTTCGGCGTCTGCGCAAACTCTAGTTCAAAAAAGCATCGATCGGCATCTACATTTCATGAATCAGTGTCTCCAACTAGTATAATAGTTTTTAGACTTTCTGTGTTTTTGGTTTATTTTCCTGCATTCTGTCATTTTTTGAGCTAAAACATAGAACCAATGTCTGTGCCCTGAATCGGCGTCTGCGCTCTGTCAAACTTTTTTATCATTTGCTAATAATTGTTTAAGTGGTTTTTGTGTTTTCAATGCTTATCAAAGGCTAAAATTGAAAATACTAACCAATTTTCTTGAAGCAACGCTGGCCAAAGAAATCAATTCAAAACTACTCATGTTTGTCTTGCAGGTTGCCTCAAAATCAAAATCGACCAAACGATCATGTTTGTTATAATATTTTCTAGGCACATAAACTAATTAGCTAGATATTTTTGTCTAATCCAAAGCAAGAGTTAGGAGATTATTCTCTCTTCCCTTTTGGGAAGATTAAAAACCTAGACGCACTTGCTTTTGTGTTAAACAATTTATTCTTTGGGAAAGAACAAACTTGTCTTGCGTGTTTGTGGAGAAAATGATACTGGATAGGAGAGTATGCTCTTTTCCCCTTTGTGGGAGAATTAGAAATCCAGACTCCTTTTTGTCACCAATCCAATTTTCTTTAACAAGTTAATCCTTTAGATAGGCCTGATGATTGAGGGAAAAATTTCTCGGGAATGACCCACGTGAGAACGAGGTGTAAGCCACACCACTCTAACTCACATTAATCAAATTTACTCCTTGGGGTTAAAGCCTCATGAATCGATTGGCATTTGAGCTTATACTCAGCTCTCATCTAACTTAAGTGCGCCCTCGTGGTCTCAATCATGTTTACGTGACCACTTTTTTCAAGATGCTCTATGGGGCTATACGCCTGAATCGTGCATGCATGGACATAGAGGATACAATCAAATGAAGACACTTACTAAACACCCTGAGCATAGAAGCTACCCAATTCACCCCTGAATGGTGATTTATTATAGTGTGAGGGGAGGGAATAATCTCCCCCCAAGATCCCCATCATATGTGTCCCAGGGTATTGTGTTGCGAAAGAGATCTTTGTAGCACGAAAACAATACCTGGAAAAAGGAAAAAACATGGGCGCCCTTCCGGGGGTGACATTGTTGTGTGAGCTGAAGGACTACCAAGCAATGGGTCTATAATATTTCATTTGAAGCCAATTTACTAGGTAGATTTGTTCTTGAAGTGTTTGAAGAATATTGACAAATCTGAAACACAAACGGAATACCCAACATACAAATTTGACACGTACTTGTATCCATCAAGGTTGCTTTGTCCCTTGTCAAATAGTTTTCCAAACACATGCTTGTTATTTCCTAATTTGACTATGTTGAAATTGGTTCTTTCCATGGAACAAATCTCTTAAAAATCAGAATGAGATCAAAATTTTGCCAAATCATCAAAACAACATCCTTTTGCAGATTACTGTGAGCTCCAATCTTCAAAATTTGACATTTTGCGAAAACTTCAAATTGCTCATCCAAAATCAAATCTGTTTATAGGACATGACCGATTCCAAGAATCATAAGAAGGTAAAAAATTTATTACCACCCATACAAAGAGAATAGAAGAATACCACTCGAGAAGCTAACAAGTACCAACACATCATTGATTCCATCAAACAAGAAACTCATAAATGGGAAGAATTTGATAAAGTGATCTACAACAACAAGGTTGCTCGCTTCATGGGAAAATATCGTCTAAACACTGCTTTTGTTGGATTTGAGCAATATGACTAGTTGGTCCACCGCAACAAATGAATATCTCTCCTCTTCTTAGGATCACTTAGCTTGCATTTTTAGGACCTCCCTTAGGTTGTCATATTTAGGAACACATCACACACTCATCTCAACATAATCTTGCATTAATCCAATCCAATCTTGATCAGCCTAGCATCATCATAATCATCATCCAAAGCATCCTTAATCACATCCTTCACTTGGTATTTCATTCCCCTTTGAGTTTCTTAGAACCTACGTCTTAATCAAACCCCATCCTTGAGTGTCCTTTACTAAGCATTGTTTAAGATAATCCCCTTTGTCTTTTGCAACCTTATCACCTTGATCAAAAGGTTGGTTCGCATTGACAGAGAATCTCATCCATCGAAGACCACAATTTTGTCTTAGGTAGACAATCATACCCACTTGATCTTACACTAGGGAAAACAACCCTTAATCCTTGCATACATCAAGTCATCCTTAGGAGCATATTCATCATCCTAGACGCATCCTATTCCTAGCATCATCATCCTTAGCTTTGTAGGTGCATCCTTGCATTACATCTTGCATCTCATATCCCCTTAAGGTAGTCATTTCATGCCACCTATTACATGAGCCAATAAGAAGAGGAAGAACGTGGACCCTAATCTTACCACTAGTTCATCTAATCCTACGATTGACAACACTAACACCATGGTTACCTATGTGCCTCAGCCCAACAAAAAAATTGAGCACATCTGGGTAGATAGTAATGAGACTCCCACCCTGAGTACTATAGAGATGTTTATCAATCATCCAGGGCATGTCCACATGGTAAACACCATGATTGGATGCAACAATAGTTAGGTACTCTTAGACATTCAACAACAAGGACTTCAACTCCCACCTTGGATTATACCCACACTTATCACACAACCTATGGCACTTCTAGGGGAACATTATCCTCCCACTAGAAACAAAGTTTGTGATACACTTTAGCGAGATCTACAAGTGGGAACTCTTATCGCGCAAGTAGTATAACCTTTCATCCCACCCTCCATCATGCACACAACACCTTCATTTACCTCGAGAGCCCCGCCTCCTGATCCAACATTAGCAGCACAAATGATACCCCCTATCACTACACAATCACCTCCTCAGACCACAGTCGCTCCGCTTTTACAAACATCCCCAACATTCGTAGCACAATTTCTACCACCACCGGTTAGTACTCAACAAACCACCATTCCACCCATCCCTACTCAACCCATTCAAAGTGTAGCAACCAGTTTGCAACATCAAAGCACCCAAATATCCATGCCCATTCTGCCTTTCTCTTCCACCGCATACCCGCAGCAGCAAACACACTTCACCATAGGCATGCCACCTACCAACGCCTATAACCAACCCTTATTTCTGCAAGGGTCCACCTTCCCCATTCCACTAGCAACACAACTAAAACATGCGCCAGAGTTTCTACCTCAAATGCAATTCAATCCAAATCCTCCTATACAACAACCATCTACCAATCCCTTCATCATACCCTGAGTTCCCACACTACCAATCCAGCAGCAACCTATCCAGCAGCAGCAATCAATTCAACAGCAACAACAATCTATCCAGCAACAACAACCAATCCAACATCAGCAATCTATCCATCAACTATCCCAATCACAACAACTATAGCAACAACATTCCAACCCTTTCACATCCCAAGCACAATGGCAACAAATCCACCCCTTTGTAGCTACGCAGACCACCATCCAAACTACATAATAGTCGCAACCACAAGCACAGGGGGAAAATCCTTTCATGGCACAATCATCGCAATAGTTTGCTAATCCTTTCATCCAACCCATACAACAATAGCAAACTCTTTCCGCCAACTACCTAGCCATGCCATCCTCTATTGCATCACAAACCATTCCACCACCATAGCAATTCAGAGTTCCCAGTAATACCCATTATCTCGCAGCAACCACTGGGGGCATTCCACCGCAAAACTCTTATCTTCCACCCCATGCAAGTGTGCAATCGAATCAGCCCACTTATCCAACGCCGGAGGAAATACAAACCTGCTTCTAGTAGTTGCAACAACCTTATCAAGCGCTGCTACCTCCTCCATAGCAATATTCCCCTCAGCCGCAGCTTCCACCACAATAGCCCATATACGTCGACCAGTAGCCATCATATCAAACACCACAATATCCCCCACAGAATCCCCCATATTTTCCATTTGATCCATATCAAGTTCAGGGAACCCATGCAATCACAGTTAATAATCCTCCCCCACAAATCAACCATGAATGGGAGGAAATGAAGAATGTGCTTAAGGAGCTAAAAGCAGGGACCTAGGCTAAAAAATTCAAGTTTGAAGAGGTGTGTCCTTATCCGTTTGATCGATCTATCACTGCCATATCATTCCCCAAGCATTTTGAGACACCCAAATTTGATAAATATCAGGGGAAGGGAGATCCTGTGAGCCACGTAAAAGAATTCTACATGGCATGTCAAGAAGTGGCCTATAGCGATAACTTTCTCATGAGACTATTTCCCAAAATCTTAGGAGGAACCAATCTTGAGTGGTTCTACAAAATCCCATACGGTATAGTCTCCACTTTCGCTGAACTATCTGAAAAGTTTGTGGCCCAATACGCACAAAATGTCAAAAATGAACTCTCACTCCTTGATCTATGCAATTCCAAACAGAAGGGAGGAGAGAGCATGGCTGATTACCTTCAATGTTGGCAAGGGCTTACTACAAGTTTGTCTTATCAAACCCCTTAGCAACATCTTATCAAAATCTTCGTTAACAACCTTCATCCTAAGCTTTCCTATCACATGTGCATCAATTGTATACAAACTTACCAAGACATTAGAATCAAAGGCATGGATCTCGAGCGAGGCCTCATAGAAGATGGTGCCATCAAGCACTACAAAGAAGCCCAACCTGAAAAACATAATAATGATCGATCACGGTACTGGAACAAGAACAAGAATGCGGTAACTAATAGAGCCACTGACACCAAACACCTTCAGGTCATAGTGGCTAGTCCCAACGCACCTACCCAAACTTATCAGCAAGCACAACCAGTATACTCTCAACCTCCTCCCATGTATCAACAGCCTACTCCCATGTATCCTCAACCAACATACCAACAAAACATATGCCCTCAAGGTGCGCCTATCTATCCCCCTCCAGGGACATCATATTAGCCCAACTACCAAGGTCCTGTGAATCAAACAAATGTTATATCAGTCCCACATGGAAAACAAAGGCCTCGCACTCAGAATGCGCCACAATGCACGTTTACCCCCTTGGGTGAACCTATAGATGTAATCTTTCGTAAGCTGGTCCAAGATAACCAAGTCATGTACCTAAAGACACAGCCATTTGATGACTCAACACCTAAGCCTGCCTGGTATAAAGACAACGAGTATTGTGGTTACCATCTTGTTAAGGGATACACCACTCTCAAATGCATGAAGCTAAAACACTATATTCAAGATCTCATTGACCACAAGGAGATCAAAGTGGACTCTCCTACCCAACCGTCACCAAATGTAGGCCTTAAAATCTATCAAAATGCATTTCCTAAACACACCTCAGGTAAAGGCCCAGGCAATCCTACTCAATCCTCCTATCAGGGAAAAGGTAAGCAAGGAGAAAAATCCAACAAAAAAGATTATACAAATGCATATATCAACTATGATAATCTCATCGACTGCATATCCCAATTCCAATCCTCTGTCAATGTCATCCATGTCAAGGGTGTCGATAACCAATGTGTAGTCACCATTCATAGAGGCAGAATAACAGTTGCAGGTGCCAGTACCACTCCATCTTCTGGTACCCAATACAACATTTTGGAACACCTAGGGAATACTCCTGCCCATATTTCCTTCTTAGATCTCCTCCGCACTTCACCCACTATCAAGAGATCCTCAATAAAGTCTTGCAAGAATCCTGTGTTCCCAGTGACATCAACCTCACTGAATTCTAGAACCTTGTTGAACACCTATCTGCATCTTGTGGGGTCTCCTTTAAACCAACAGACGTACCCTTAGAAGAACCCGATCATAATCTCCCACTCTGTATTGTTGTCATGGTTAAAGATTTTTCCATCAAATGGGTCATGATAGATAATGGTTCGGCCCTAAATCTATGTACTCTAAAATTCATAAAATGGTTGGGTTGCACTGAAGCTGATATAACAAATGATTTCATCACAATCAAGGCATATGATAATCAAGAATGGACTTCTGAAGGCACCATTTCATTGCCCATTCAAGTGGGCCTTGTTATCTAGGATACAGTATGCCATGTTGTTGATCTTGACCTTCCCTTCAACGTCCTCCTTGGACGCCATGGATTCATTCTATGCAAGTCATCCCCTCCACTTACCATCAGTGCATCAAGTTCCCATATAACAGCACTGAGATCACCATCCACACAGATCCCAAGCCCTTCGCATAGTGCAATGCATTGGAAACATCCTTCCCACATTCCAATCACTGTCCCGAGATTGACATTGGAACTTTTGTTGCCAATTCATCTTGAACCCATTCAAACCTAGAAACAATCCTATCTTCCACCCTTTCCACGGTCAAGATCAACAACAAAGGCTATGACGAGTACAACTTATTTGATGCCTTCGCAGTTGAAGCATTGTTAGTTGATCCACACACTCAAGGTCACCAACCTAATCCAAACAAGACAGAACCAAAAACAAACGAGCCGCTGCAATTGGGCCCTACCACTTTTATCTCAAATGGTATTTTGAATAGCCAGGAAATGACACCAAACATCAACCAATGGCCCTATAAGGATCCACCACCCAAGGACACAAGTTGCCTCAATTACTTCAAAAATAAGTACCCTTCCACTCACAAGCTGGTGACAGAAAAATGGAATTACCAAGGAGGTGGCCTCGGTTATCAAGAATGGGGAATGAAGGATCCTATTGTACCTACCAGGCGAGATAGGCACCTAGGCCTTGGTATGGATTCTGACACAAATGGGGGCACCAATGAAAACATCTATGCCTCTTATCCTTCCCTGGGCAAAATTGCTGACATCAAAGATGTCCCGGAAGAGAAATTTGTGAGAGCCTATGATGATGTCTTTGACAATGAAACCTTCCTGGGAAATTCTGTCCTGTGCCAACTTTCCATTCTCTTCATTAAATCCTGAACTAATAGACTGGGACCAACCAAGTGTCATACACATTGATGAGTTCCAAAGTGAGGACGCGCTCCTAAGATTTATGGGAGAAATTGAACAAAGCAATGACTAGGGGAAAAATTCAGCACATGTTACAAATTGGACCCAAAGGCGTACTTTGGGGAAGAGGAGAACTTCAGCCGCAAAAATGAAGCAAGAAATAAAAATAAAAAAGAGAAAAATTGATCCCCTAATGAAAACCCCTCTCATGCACTATCTGATCACAAAATAGTAAAAAAAAAGGGTGTATCCACTGGTGAAAAACTCTCTGAGGCACCAGAGGATGAAGATTCTCCTCTTCCTCTAATCTATGATTACAGGCCTGAATAGTCATTGATTCTCATTGAAGAAACAAAACCTGTCAACCTAGATGCCAAAGAGAATCCCACCATCACATACATAGCAGCATCTTTGACAGAAGAAGAAGAACGAGATCTTGTCACCCTCTTGAAGGAATCCATAAATAAGTTTGCACGATCATATTCCCACATGTCAGGATTAGACCCCAATTTGGTGGTTCATCATTTAGCAGTGGACACAAACATTAAGCCTGTCAAGCAAAATCTCAGAAAGATGCATCCCAAAGTGGCACTACTTGTCAAAGTTGAGCTAGAGAAGTTACTCCAAGCCAAGATCATCCGCGCCATTGACTACTCTAATTGGATTTCTAACATGGTGCTAGTGTCTAAGCCTGAAAAATCAATTAGGATATGTACAGACTTCCAAGATCTCAACAAGGCATGTCCCAAAGATGATTTCCCACTGCCCAACATAGACATGATCGTAGACCTCATAGCATGACATGAGATGTTGTCACTCATGGACGGATTTTCTAGATATAATAAGATTCACATTGCAAAATAAGATCAGCATAAGACAGCATTCACAACCCCTTGGGGCACCTTTTGCTATAATATGATGCCATTTGGCTTGAAGAATGATGCGGCAACCTATCAGAGGGCCATGACTGTCATTTTTCATGACATGTATCACAAGATTCTTGAAGACTATGTAGATGATATCCTAGCAAAATCAGTTAAAAGGGAAGATCACCTCAATGTTTTGGAATGCATCTTTGATAGAATTGGATACTACTGCTTAATGCTCAACCCTAAGAAGTGTGTCTTTGGGGTCACATCAGGAAAACTCCTTGGGTTCATTGTATCCAGATGGGGCATTGAAATAGATCCAAAGAAGGTACAAGATATCATAGATACGACTCCACCAAAGACACTCTGACAATTGTGCAGCCTCCAAGGAAGGTTACAATCTATGTGCCACTTTATCTCCTAGCTAGCAGACAAGTGCCAACCATTCACTCATCTCTTATGAAAAGATAACACTTTCAAATGGGATCCTCAGTGTCAGAAGAGTTTTGACAAGATCAAAGAATATTTGGCTAATCCACCCATCTTGGTACCACCTGTACCCAGCCGACCACTCATCCTGTATATTTCTACTACTACAACAGCCCTGGGGGCACTCCTTGCTCAGTTGGACGATGAGGGTAAAGAAAGAGCTATTTATTACATCAGTTGAACCTTAGTGGGTTATGAGCTCAATTATTCCCCTATGGAAAAAGCATGTCTAGCTGTGGTCTTCTCCACTCAAAAACTTTGCCACTATATGCTTAGTCATACAACCAAGCTCATTTCAAAGGTGGACCCTCTCAAGTACCTACTCTCCAGGACTACGCTCACAAGATGAATGACAAAATGGGTTATGTTAAGCAAGTTTGACATTCAATATGTAGACAGAAAAGCAATTAAAGGGCAGGTCATCGTAGATCAACTAGTAGAAGCGCCATTGGTAGACGCATATCCTTTGGTCACAAAATTTCTAGATGAGCATTTGTACATGATAAAAGAACAACCTACTTGGAAAATCCACTTTGATGGATCCTATAAAGCTCATGGTGCGGGGGCAGGCATACCTTTTGTCACACCTCAAGGTGACTACATCCCTATGTCATTCAAATTGGGATTTCCCTACACAAACAACATTGCAGAATATGAGGCACTAATTGCAAGGCTCCGCATGGCTATAGAATGGAACATCACAGATATACATGTCTTTGGTGACTCCCAACTCATCATCAAACAAGTCCTGGATGAGTATCAAACCAAAGAAGACAAATTGATGCCATATAAGCAGATGGTGGACAAGATGAAAGAGCATTTCCTCCACTTCTAGATAACACAAGTACCCCACTTGCAAAACAAGGCTGCTGATGCAATGGCCATAATTGGCTCCCTCTTGGAGATTCCTCATGAATCTACACAATACAAATTCCTAGTTGAGCAACTTCATGCTCCCGCGTATAAGAATGATGAATCAAATTGTGTATGTGTCTTGGTTGGTCCCCAGTCCTAGTGGTACCATGATATCAGGGCTTACCTACAAAATGGTATCATATCTCCTCATCACACCACAACCCAACACCAAAACTTTATTCATAGAGCTTCCTGTTATACCCTCATTGTCAACACCCTTTATCGTTGAGGCTATCACAATGTGCTCTCTAGGTGTTTAGATGAAAATGAAGCTGCCTAGGATCTACAAGAGGTACGTGTTGGAATCTACGGTGCCCACATGAGTGGCATTGTCCTAGCCAAGAAACTTTTACGTACAGGGTACTATTTGCCTACAATGGAACATGATGCTTGTGAGTTCGTCAAGAAGTGTCTACCTTGCCAACAACATGTTAATCTGAACCATGCTCCTGCATAGGACCTTAGACCTATTGCACCTCCTTGGCCTTTCTCTTGTTGGGGTTTTGACCTTGTTGGTAAGATTACTCCCCTCTCTTATGAAGGCCACAAGTATATAATAATAGCAATGGAGTAATTTACAAAATGGGCCAAAGCAATTCTGCTCACAATCACTACAGGTGTCCAGATATCCAAATTCATCCTCTACCACATTGTCTGCCACTTTGGCATACCCTCCACTATCTTCACAGATCACGAAACACCATTTGAAAATCAACACATTAGTGATCTGTGTGCTTGCCTCCATATCCTTTGTCATTTCTCTAGTCCATATTTACCGCAAGGTAATGGCCAAGCTAAGGCAACTAATAAAACCCTCCTCAAAATCCTCAAGAAAGTTGTCAATGATACTGGTTGTGACTGGCATCTCCAAATCAATCCCGCCCTCTGGGCATATCACACTTCCTATTATACTCCTAATGGAACTACTCCATATTCCCTATTCTATGGCACTAAAGCTATCTTACCAATTAAGGTCAAATTACCATCCCTCCGAGTATCACTAAGAGGCTTGGTTGACGATGAATATTACCGAGTAGCAAGACTCACACAGCTGGATCTCCTAGATGAAAAGAGTGAGCAAGCCTATGATCACCTAATTGTCTATCAAAATAGACTCAAGAAGAACTACAATAAGAAATTCCATCGATGCCAATTCTAGGTGGGGGACCTTGTGCTAAAGGAAAATCAGAAAGTGGGTACTGATCGAGAAAAGAAAGGTAAATTTGAAGTTACCTGGCAAGGCCCATACATTGTCATTGCATGTTTCAGTTCTGGGGCATATCAACTCTCCACTTCTGAAGGAGAACCCTTGAATGATCCTATCAACATCATTAATCTCAGGTTCTTTTATGCCTGATGGCTGGTTGTTCATCCTAGTTATCTGAGAAAATCCATTAAAGGTATAAAAAGTCCTAAAAAAGTATAAAAACAATGCAAAACAGTCCTAAAAAAAATCTCAAAAAAGTAGAAAAAATGGAAGCTGAAAAAATGGTTGTCACGGTGAAAACCTGGAAAATAGGCACTTGGACAACATCAAAAACATCAAAAAGATCAAAGAAATTTAAAAAAAAAAAGAATAAAGACAAAAATTTTGTCCAATGGTGAAAACTTGGCAATCAGGCACCTTAGACAAGTATGCGTGATGAAAACCTAGCAACAGGCGTCACACATAATGGACCATTCCATTATCTATAAAAATCTCATTCCTCTCCATCTCCATCATCATATCTCCATGAACCTCAGTATTTCCTATATTCCCTGGGTGTTCCAGCACTATCGCACGCATCAAACAGCAAGATCCAATCAAGTCTCGGCAACAACCTTTGTACGTAAATTACTTGTAATTATTTGCTTGTAATTAATCATTCGGTTTAATCCTTGTATACTCATGACATGTCCAGTCCTCTCACCATTGCACTAACATCCCAAGTCATCGTCATGCTAACATTCCCTGCCTGGTCTTTCATATTCCTCCTAGTTGGTTCATTAGTTGATTGTGACACACACCAAAAACATGGGTCCCATTGCATCTGTCGCGTCCATTGCATCTGGTGTTATTTTAGGTTCATTATTGCATTGATCATCATCAGATTGCATTTATCATCATTAAGTTCATCATTTAATTGCATAGTTAAAATCATTTTAGGATCTTGCATAATTAATTCATCTTATATTCATTATTAAAATCTTGCATTGTTAAAATTCATTTAGATTCATTTTTACATCTTGCATTGTTAAATTATTATAGCCTTGCATTGTTAAAATTCATTTAGATTCATTTTACATCTTGCATTGTTAAATCATTATAGCCTCGCATTGTTAAGATTCATTTAGGTTCATTATGCATCCATATTCATATTCATTAAACGTCAGCATATACATTGCATACATCATAAAATCACATCACATCATGCATCCACACACATTAGTAAATCGTATAAGCATCATCCACCCTACATCAGTCATACATCATATATACATAATCATAAAATCATCCTGCATACACAATTTGTCATACATATGCATCACATCCTGCAAGCATCAATGTCAGTACCCATATAAGCACATGCATCCTAATATCATATAAATCAAAGCATGAGAATCATACATCATAGAATCATAGAGTCCTCATCAATCATCATATATATATATAACAAATGTCCATAAATACATAAGTCTGTCATCAATAAAATACACTGTGCACCTCGGTGCTAATATATGTATATATCTCATCTCAAAATACAAAAATATGTGTCACATAATCCTCTGAAAAATCATACAAGTGGTTGTGATGATCCACCTCCCTATCCTGGTGGTGGATGTGGGGGCATCCCCACAGATCCCTAAGACTGCGAAGCCCAACCCATGGTCTGTGATTGAGACTTCTCTGAGTACACTTGTCTATGTCCCTCCGGAACTAACTAGTGGTATAACACCCGATAGTGGGCTACCTCTCTGCCTGCCTTGGCTGCATCTCTATGAAATACGAAAGCCTTTACCACAACCTGTCCTGCCCCACCTATACCAGTTGCCTGCCTAGCGATATCTCACTCAGTCATGTAAGCCTCGACCCGCCTTTGTGCTACATCCCTCTCCAAGGTCAATGTTATGATATTCTTTGTGGCCTGATCCATCTGCTCAGTCAAAGTACCCAACTGACATGTAAGTGTCCCTATCTTGGTACGTAACTCAGCATCATCCTGAGTCAAGTCGACCATAAAGAACTCTCCTGAGTTAGCCCTACCCTATAAGGTGTCAAGAGCACCCTCAGCCTTGTCTCCCCGTGTTGTCTTTGTAGCTAATATCCCTTGTACCCAAGTCATCTTAGTCTGTAGGTTGGTCTCGGATACCTGTGTCATACCTAATAACCCCCACAGCCATGCACACTCAGTCTATAAACTATCTCGCTCTACAATGACAATATCATGAGTATAAACCCTGTTGGTGGCCCCTATGGTACTTGTACCTGTGGTGGCACCTGAGATGCCTATACCTATCCCTGTGGTGGCCCCTGTGGCCCCTGATCCTATCCAGCCCCTGGTTGTGCCTTTATCCGAGGTGGAACACGGCTCTATTGTGGCCTCCTCCTCTGCCCTACTACTAAGGTCTCAAGGGAATCTCCTACGGCTATCCTGTCATCCACCTCTATGTCTCCTGTCAGCTTCTTGTGGGCTGCTACCTACACTGGATCTATGAGTCATAAGGGTGTGTTCACGGACCACCATGCTACATACTCTGTAGTCATAACTGCATCAATGACATCTGGCCTAGCCATGAAGTATATCCTCACCATGGTCCTCCAAGATATCCTCATTATGAGAGCGTCAGTGTATCTCCCTCACACGCCCACCTCCCTGGTGACATGAGGATGTAAATCATCCTCTGCCACCACCCCCTGCCACAATCCAAACTGTCTCATGACCCTAGATGGTCCATATCTCTCTATCTAGTGGATGGTCCTCCCCAGTAGAAAACAATTATTCTATACATAAGAAAGGTATAGGAAATCCTCAAATCCATCCTCGACTCTCGCCTATCAGTCCATTTCTCCCCATGGCTCATAGAGTATGTATGGAGTCCAGTAGAAAACCTGGATCTCATCTAAAAGTTGATGCTAGTATCCAGTCTGACCAACTGAAGTGTATCTCAGTGGTAGCCTATATCTACATGCATAAGGCTCTCTTGGTTGTCACTCCTCTTGTACTTGCATTATTCAAAACACTGCAATGTGCTCCCAAGTCCTCACTGACAACAGAGTCACCCCAGTCCCCATGTTGCATTCCCCGCAGTATGCAACCATGTGCAGATCATGGTACAACTGTCCTAGGATGACATACCCCCAGTAGTAGTTCATCCCCTCCTCAAGCATCCATGCTAACACCCAAGACCACCCCATACCAAAACCATGACCAGCCAAATCTGCTAGCATCCGACCACTGATCAATCCAGCCAAGAATAGGGCTATCCGTCGCAGTCTCCTATCAACCACTAGTTGCTAGGGCATCCAGGTCCTGTATGTCAAGATCCTCCTCATAGGTCTCTTGAATGTGATCTCCATGTAGCGATCACTATCCTCTAGCCTATAATTTAGTACTGAACCTCAGATCAGTATCCGTAGAATCCACCACACATCCTCAAGAGTGATAGTGGCCTCCCCGTCGGTAGATCAAATGTAGCCATATCACTATGCCATCGCTCGATCAAGGCGGTCATTATCTCATTGTGCACCTGTAGCCTAGGCCAATGGGGCACATAATCCAACCCAACCACTGCTAGATTTCCCCAGTCTACCTCTGTAAGTTGAGCCTCCAACTCCATGGTCAGTGGCCAATGCTCCCGAGATCCCAATGGTGGGAACTGCTTCTGCAGAATTCAAAATCTACCATGTCAGCCTCTATTTCTTCTATTCATATCCTAACCCTTCCCAAAATGGGGCATCTTGTCCCTAGGTCCTTTGTCGACCCATCCTCAGCCCCTGCCAGGTCCCTCCATTTCCCTCCCCCTCGGTGTCTGCCCCTTTGGGCGCAGACATCGGTTCAGCCAGAAACATCAGTTCTTACACCAGCGTCTCTCCATGTTTACCCCCCAGACCGCCATCTTTGAAGATGCAGATCTAGGTTCAGCATCTTTGAAGACGTCAGTTTGGCACTGATGTCTTCGAAAAAGCAAGTTCATGGATCAGTGTCTGTGAAGACATTGATATGGGGATCAGTGTCTTCGCAGATGTTAGTTCAGGAACTGGTGTCTCTAGTCTGAAACCTAATCTACCCGCATTTAATGCCCCCTAACCCACCCAAAAAGAATTAAAAACTTTGACAAAAGTAAATGCAAGGTAGATGTTGAGTCACTCATCGATAATGGTCACTCCACGGGTCTCTCGTGTGTGCGAACGTGCTCTCCCAACTGCCCCAGCATCCTCTCATCAGCCATGTTTTCTCTCCAAAGCTCTCGTTTCGCCTAATCACTATTCACAAATGACCTTTAAGCCCCCAACCCCTCTTATAGCCCCCATTTTTCCTGAAAACTTTTCTCGCTCCATNCCATTTCCCCCCCCCCCCCTGTATATTTTTAATATTATTAGTCTTATTGTACAGCCTAAATGCGTCAAAAATTTCCAAAAATATTTAAAATTTGTAAAAATCCACAAATTTCAAAAATCGCAAAATTTCAAAAAACTCAAATATCCTCAAAAATCTTGCAATAAACCCTTGTTTCTTTCCGCATCGCTCAGTTTTCAATTTTTAGTGATGTTTTGACTCCTACAACTGCAATCATGTTTTTCACAAAATCAGTTTTGCGACCAACTATCCTTGCTCCTCATTTTGTTCACAGCTTTTGCCAGTGAATATCTTTTCAAATCCAATCTTTGCCTATCAGGATGCATCATTCTGGCGTCGGCTTCTCAAATCCTTCATCACATCACTCCTATTCATGGAAAGAACTTTAGACCGAATGACTGCTTGGTCATGAGGCCTTCTTTATTGATTTTATCTTTTTGTGTCAGTTTAAACCTACTCATCACTACCTCGATCTGTTATATCTTGGTGCGTTGTGACTGGTGGCTACTGATCCATGTGTCTTTTGCAGTGTGCTTTTATTTGAGCATCTAGTCCACGCAAAGGAATTCTGTCATTTGTATTTTCTAACACCTGATGCATACCTCCTCTTGCAATATCAAAATCGGATGTGCTCTCCATGTTTTTCACAGAAATGGATCCCCAAAGCTTGTTAGTTGCATTTAATTTCATTACATTTGCATTCTTAGTTGCATTCTTAGTTGGACTTTAGAAGGCTTCTATTTATTCCTTCCTCTCCCTTCCTCCTTCCCATTGCGTCCTTTTTCAAGAAAATCTACAACATTGTCTTTGTTGCATTCTTTTCTTGAGGGGGCACATTCCTATATTGTCGTTGCTTTGGCATGAATCCCACAAACCCTTTGCCTTTGGGGCAACTTATTTTATTTTCTTTGACATAACGTCACTTGCGACGCCATGTCAAAGAGGGACAAAATGTAGATGCCCAAACATATTAATATTATTATTAATATTAAATTCTCTCTTATTCCTCTAACTATTTAATTCAATTAATTAAATAGTTTCATAGTTGGTATTTATCAATAGTTTAAATACTATTCTAATGTATTTTATTTAAATACATTTGTCTCGCAAAATCCCCTTTTTAATAAATTTATATTTATTAAAATCCCTCCATATCCCTAATTCTTCTAAAGTATTATTTATTCAAATGTAATTTGAATTATAATCTAAACCCTAGCTAGGAACCTACTAATCCAATCTAGAGACCTACCCTAAGCCTACCCTATTCCTACTCTACTCCCATCACCTCACTTCCTAAGCATATTTCCCTACCTAACTGTCCTTTGATTATACTTAAAAGGGTGATTCCTAACCTTTTTAAGGCTAATGGAATGCTCACCCACATGTGGAAATTCTCTCCAAAATGGGCACCCATTCCTCTTTAAGGCTATTTACTCCTTTGTCCCCCCACTTGGAATTCTTGAGCCACTCAATATTAAATGCTATATTTGACTTCAAATTAGCTATCCCTTCAAGCCTATGTGTCCCTTATGTGGCTCTTATGTGGATGCCACATAGATGCCACCTCATCCAAGCCCTCCTCTTCCATCCCAAAAATTTATAAATAGAGGCCTTCTCCTCTTCAATTTTCATCTCTCATGCTGCATTGTTATTATGCTAGAATTACTTTAGAATTTCATTGCTAGTTTCATGTTTTTATGTTTAAATCACTTAGAAATCACATTCTAGGATCAATTTGGTAAATGAATCATAAGTTTCTTTCTTGCATTGCATTTCATTATCATAATAGCATAATCATTTGAAGAATTTGAGACTAGTTCCTCATACTAGCTCTTAAATTACTTCATTGCTTTCAATATTGCATTGCATTAGGCGATCTACTTCATTTGTGTGTTTGAGAGAGCACTCCCACATCCAATTGAAAAGAGAAAATCAAACAAGCCTTATGGGTGCAATTTGTTTTATCTCTATCCGATGATATGAGGATACTTTGTTTTGTTTTGCTTGATTTTATCTCATTTGGATTTTAGATGCTAACCCTCTAATGATTTCTTGTTTGTGAGTGATTGCAGGTTGAAATTTTCCTCATACTACAAAAGGAAAAAGTTTCCTTGATGAAAACCTGGCAAACAGGCGTCTTGGCAACACAAAAAAAAAAGAGTCAAGAGAAATAATTTTGTCCAATAGTGAAAACCTAGCAAACATGCGCTTTGGGCAAGTACCATGATGAAAACCTGGCAAATAGGCGTCATGTGTAATTCTATGAACTTCTTGCAGTCTATACTCTGGGTCAGATTCATTGGTGTTATCCTCCCTTACTATTGTCATTATCCTCCATTATCCCCAACATGTCCTCCATTATTCCTATGTCCTTCATATCCCTTATCCTATCAACACCCAAATATCTTGTATCCCTTATTGATCTTACTTATCCTACCCATATCCAGTCATTATCCTTTTCATATCCTAACATTTTCCTTATCCAAAATCCCTTTCTTGTTCTTAATGGAAATAAGGACGTTAAATGAAAAACATGTTTTCAAAGACAAACCTCTTGACATGTCCATTCCCCACATGCCATTCAGTGCACCGTTTCACTACCCTATCCTTTTCTTAACCAGTCCCCCAGCTTGGTGAAAAAAATTGTTATCCCAATTCTTGGATAGTCCTTGGCACCTAAACAGATCCAATGCAAGTGACCCTTGGCCTTCATCCATCTACCAGTGCATTTCCCCTTTGACAATGTCCCTAACTTGCTAGACACTGGGGGCAATTCAAATCTTGCAACTTGTAAATATCTTAATGTCCTAAAAAAATCCTAAAATTCCAAATAAGAAGCTAAAAAAATCTATAAAAAAATCAAATAATGTCCTGAAAAATTGCTAAAAATCAAATACGATCCTGAAAAAAGACCCTAAAAATCAAATATGATGTTGAAAAAATCCTAAAAAACATAAACAAGTCCTGAAAAAAGATCATCGCAAAAAAAATTCAAATATCTTAAAAATCCTAAAAATTGCAAAAGCTTCTTAAAAAATCTGCAATAAATTTATACATACTTGTCTTCTTTTTGCAACACGATCATCATGTTTGCAGACATCAGTGGCAGATTCACCAATTCTGTGCTTGATGAAATCATGCTCTCACAAATGCAATCTGAATCATTGTGACAAAACATTCAATCTGGTTGGACATGTTCGATCTTTCGATCTTTACTATCAATCAACCAATCAATCTGTCCAATTTATCAATCAATTATCCAATCAGTCAATTTCCAAACTAAGCTATCAATCAAAGAACGTTTAATGCAAGTAACAAAAGATCAGAATGGTTGTTGGCTCACATTGTTTCAGTGATTGTTTTATCTTTTATTGATTTTCTTTTTTGATCATGTTCCTATGCTACTCGATGATATTATCTGAACTTATGAGAGTAGTCGGGATGGTGCATGACCTGTTTTACTTTTTCTTCTACCTGTTTGATGATCTCATGAAATTATGGGGCATGTCTTCTATATGCTTCAGGATGGAGAAGATCATCCTTTGGTCGCATCATGTTTATTTACACAAAAGGATGGCTTTCTCGCTCTGGCTTTTGTGCCATGATGTGTTGCATCTAATTTTGCAATATCAAAATAAGCTCTTATAACATAATTGCACTTCTGAAAGCCAAAATGTTTCTATCTTACTAACATTTCTTCATCTAATTTTTGCTTCTTCCTAATATTTCTTCCATCAATCCATGCAATCATCTTTCTTTTTGAAAAATTGTCCTCATCTCAATTTCTGCCCAATTTTTTGAGGGGGCATCCTACCTCCATTCTATCGATCCAATGTGGCTTGATTCTTAATTATTCTTTGACACAACACTCATAATCACATTGTATCAAAGAGGGGAAAAATGTAGACACCTAAAAATGGTTCAATGCTTGTGCCCCCTTTTTAATATGTCTTCTATATTGTGTGTCTGATCTTTATCATTCACTAATATTGTGTCATTCCTCCATTTCATAAATTACTAACATTTCTCTCATTTTGGCTAAATTGATCATCTTCCTAAATCAATCCAAGATCATTCCAAACTCATTCAATTCCAAACTCATATCAATGTCTTATCAATCTCTTTCAATCAATCCTCTGGCATTGTCCAAGTTCATCAATGCCTTATCATTATCAATCATCATTTTGAGAGCATTGTCAAGGTTCATCAATGCCTCGCTATAATTTTCACATTTTAGGAGCATTTTCCAAGTTCATCGATGTCTCCTTATCTTTATTTATCCTCTTGCATCATCCAAGTTCATTGATTCCATAATATCATTTCCAATCATTATCGCGAGCGCATTGTCAAAGTTCATCGATGCCTCATGATTTCCTAAACTATTCTAGAATCATCGGAATCGATCCTAATCCTTATTGATATTATCAAAATCATTTCAATTGTACATGATACCTTCAATTTGTTCGATAATTCACTAATCTATCCTCTTGGGATGAATAACCTATGGTTTATCCCTATGCCCTAATTGAATAAATAAATTGACTTCATTTATTCCCTTTTCCATAAGTCTTCACAATTAATTAATTAATTGACTAATTCCAATTTATGGGATTTTGTAATTTCATAAATACTAATTTAGATTTGTGAGGAATATTGAATTATTAATTGATTAAATCCTTCTAATCTCACCTAATTGTCATATCCCTTAATTGAGGATTCACATCCCTATTAAGGCACTTCTTCAATATCTTCAATATCTCCAATATTTCTTCATTCAATTTTCCCCATATCGTGCTTCCAAATATCCTATTTACCTATATCTTCATTATGCATTGATTCTATGTAATCTTCACCTAATTGCCTCTCATTTTCTATAAAATTATATGCCTTTCTCTCTTTCAAGGTTAGTACCACTATCTCCTAGTATTCTCTTATCAACGTGTGCTTTCAAAGTTCTTTGTGCAATCTTGTTATTGTCAAAGAGAAACATAATCTAACTTCATGGAGAAGAAAGGATGACATGGGAACTACATTTGAAGGGAGTTCTAAGTGTTTTCATGCTTTATATTATACTCTCATTTCAAATCATTTTCATGATAGATTAGATGGGTTTGCATGTCTTTAGGGTTTTATGGTTTCCTTGATATGTTATTCTACCTTTTTATGGTCTTACAGATAACACAGTAAATGCCAACACCATAACACAATACTTGTTGTTGAGGAAACCTTATTCAAGGTAAAACTCTGGTGGGAATTAGCACCCACAAATAATGTATTGAGAGTATAGTATCCCTGTTAAAAGATTTAGCCCTGTTAGGAGCTTGTTGCAACATTACAGTACATAGTCCCTGTTAGGAGATAGACCCTGTTAGGAGTCAAGGGAAATAGTAGGAAAACTAACCAAAGAAGGTTAAATCCACCCTCAAGGTTTCACAATCTGAACAAGTGTATATAGCAAATACACAATCCAGTGAAATGCCTGATAGCAACTATCTTTGCTTGGTCAGTTCCATTGAAGTACTCTTCTCATCAACTCTGCTCTACATCTAGCAGTCAAACAAGCCTCGTAATTTTCACTTCTTTTTCTTTTCAATCTCTATCACATCTTTTCAAAAGAAAATATCACTCATATATACCCTCTTACAATAATTCATTAGGTCAACTAGTTAAGCTTTCCTAATACACAGATAATTAATTAGGTCAGCCAATTAAGGCTTTCCAATATACAAATAATTGCTTAACCCCTTGCTAGGATACACACGGTACCTATAACAAGTAAACATAAAATATAATCCATCACTTATACCTCTAGATCCGCAATCCACGCTCACAATTCAGTTTACACACTACATGTCTGAATTTGGCCACCAAATAGGTCTTCTTCAGAATACATGCCATAAATGACGTCACCAGTAACCAAACAACAATCAAACTCAACCCATTACTCCAACATATGTTTCTTTTCCACCAGTAAGCTCACTTCATCTGAAATATCTTTGCTAGAAAGATATACCTGAAACACAAAGACCTGCTCTGTCCAATATCACAGTTACAATCCAGAAACCAGTTTTCACCAAATAAACTATAACATCCACAATATGAAACATAAAGACAAGTGACCTTAGGAATAAGGTCAAAACACATCCTTCTATATAAATCCAAATTTGATCATTCTGAATCATTTGTAAAGTGTCTGTACACTTCTATCAGTCAGGTAACCAGTCTGTCTTCTCCATAGAAATATATGTTGACATCAGTGACAAAACATGAATATCAACAGTATGATTAGTACCAAAACTGATATCATCCAACAATCTCCCCATTTGGCATTGATGAAAACATATGGGAAAATCCATCAACCCAAAAAGTACTCTCTCTCAATACAATCTTCTCAATATCCTCAACACAAATCTCTCAAAATAGTAGGGATTTTCACATAGATTCCTTCCCCCTTTGGCAGCAATGGCAAAGGGTGTCATAACTCATCTGTAGTCTTCTGTAAGGTGTAGATTTTTCAAATCTTCATGTCTAATCAACCAGGTGCAAGATCACCCAAATGTACTCCATAGTATTTTCCTGCAATCACTCCTCCTGAGGAGTAGATCCATACATCAAGTCCAAAAAGTAATATAGCTCTGAGAACCATTGGACTGATGCATATCTATGTCAATTAATTACCACTTGGAGGGGCCATCACCCCAAGCATTCCTCTGAGATATTCAAAAGCATCTTTTGACAAAGGTTTAGTAAATATATCTGCTATTTGTTCCTTTGTGCTAATGTACTCCAGTTTAATCTCTTTATCTGCTACCTTCTCCCTCAAGAAATGATACTTAATAGAAATATGTTTAGTCTTTGAATGCATTAAAGGATTCTTCAACATATTCACTATCCTAGTGTTATCACAATGGATAACCACTGGTTCTTCAAAAATTATTCCAACGTCTTTCAGCATTTGTTTCATCCAAACAACTTGTATACAGTTTATTGTAGCAACAACATACTCTGACTCAGCACTAGATTGAGCAATACAGTTCTGCTTCTTTCTCAACCAAGAAACCATTCTATTCCCAAGGAAAAATGCACCACCACTTGTACTCTTTATGTCATCCACATTACCTACCCAATCAGCATCAGTATAAGCCTGCAAAGTAAAATCTTTTTATTTTTCATACCACTATCCATATTCTATTGTCCCTTTCAAATATCTGAAAATTCTTTTTATAGTAGCAAAATGTGTCTCTTTAGGATCTGTCTGATATCTAGCCACAATTCTAACTACATTGGTAATATATGGTCTAGTGTGAGTTAGATATTGTAGACCGCCAATCATCGATCTATACTTAGTCTGTACCACACTTTGAGTCTCATCATTATTATTCAGTTTGTGTCCAGTCGCCATAGGTGTCCCAACAGGTTTACAATCTTCCATTCCAAACATTTTCAACATTTCCTTAAGATACTTGGTCTGAGATATAAAAATGCCATTCTTACTCTGATTAATTTGCAAACCAAGAAAAAAATTCATCTCCCCAATCATTGACATTTCAAATTCATTTTCCATTTCTTTAGCAAAATTCTTACTCATCTTATCAGTGCCTCCAAAAATGATATCATCAACAAAAACTTCTATAATTAAGATTCCATCTTCATCAGTTCTCAAATACAAATTAATGTTTGCATTACCTTTTTTGAAACCAATACAAATTAGATACTTGTCCAGTCTTGCATACCATGCCCTTGGTGCCTGTTTCAGTCCATATAGTGCCTTATTCATTCTGCAAACCATGTTTTCATCATCTGTCAAAGGAAAACCATCAGGTTGCTCTATGTAGACTTCTTCTTCTAGATCACCATTCAAGAATGTTGACTTCACATCCATATGATAAAACTTAGTCTTCATGTGCAGCATAAGCAAGAAATAATCTCACAGCTTCCAATCTAGCAACAACAAAAAATGTTTCCTCATAGTCTATTCATTATTGTTGTGAATAGCCTTTACATACTAGTCTAGCCTTGTTTCTTACCATTGTTCCTTCCTCATCCATTTTATTTTTGAAAACCCATTTAGTACCAATCACATTTTTGTTCTTAGGTCTTGGAACCAATTCCCAAGTATTATTTTTCTTTATCTGTTTGAGTTCTTCTTCCATAGCTTTAGTCCAAGATTCATTTCTACATGCTTCATTAGTAGTCTTTGGTTCAACTTGAGAAATCAAACAGATCTCATCTCTAGCTCTAGATCTATTCATCATACCTTTATTTGCATCCCCATTAATTTGATCTTCAGGATGTTTCTTCTTAACATACCTTGGTGTCTTCAGTGTCTCAGTAGCTTCATTTTGTTCATCTTCAATTTCATTGTCAATCATCAAAGGTTCTTTAGGTTCAGCAGTAACCTCTTTCATTTCTGTAATCTAACCACAATCATACATCCTTTCCTGAATCTGAATATTTTCATCTATCCTCACATTGGCACTTTCAATCAACTTTCTCAATCTCATATTGAAACATTTATATGCTTTACTCTTAGTGGAATAACCAAGAAAAATTCCTTCATCACTTCTAGCATCAAACTTGCCTATCTCATCATCTCTCTTAATATAACATTTACTACCAAATATTTTGAAATATTTTTCAGTAGGTCTATGATCAAACCATAATTCATAAGGAGTCTTACTTGTTCCTTCTCTAATTTGAATTTTGTTCAGGGTGTACACAGTAGTCCCAACTGCTTCTCTCCAGTGAACATGTGACACATTTCCTTCCAGCAACGTAGTCCTTGCAACATCTAATATAGTTTTGTTTCTTCACTCTACTATCCCATTCTATTGTGGAGTTATAGGAGCTGATGTCTGTATGTATATTCCATGCTGTTCACAGTATAAATTAAATAGCTCTGATGTAAAATCACCACCTTTGTCTGATCTCAAACATTTTATCTTCAAACCAAATTCATTCTCAACTTTTTCTTTAAATAACTTGAATTTGTCAAATGCTTTAGATTTTTCTCTCAAGTATGTAACCCACATCATTCTAGAAAAGTCATCAACAAATAGTATAAAGTAGCTTTCACCATAGTATGGTCTTGTTCTTGTAGGACCACACAGATCTGTATGTACCAGATCCAACTTCCCTTTTGCTGAATAAGCTTTTCTTTTAAAAGTGTTTCTAGTCTTCTTCCCCATAACACACTCTCTACACATAGTGTTAGATGGCTTTACAATTTTAGGTAGATCTCTTATTACTTTTGTCATAC
This sequence comes from Thuja plicata, assembly GCA_018584345.1. NCBI lineage: Eukaryota > Viridiplantae > Streptophyta > Pinopsida > Cupressales > Cupressaceae > Thuja > Thuja plicata. Next base: position 1,356,327 of record MU228140.1, read on the forward strand.
TTGCCTTCACAATGTTATCAAAATTAACATGACAAAATCTTTTCTGCCATAACCAACTGTCATCAACCTTCATAATAAAACAAGAAGCTTCAAATGTATTCAATTCAAATACATTACCTCTAGATTTAGTACCAGATGCGACCAAGTCTCCTGCTTTACTTCTGATAGCTAATTTCCCATCGATGAATTTTAATTGATAACCCTTGTCCACTAACTGTCCAACACTCAACAGATTATGCTTAAGTCCATCAACAAGTAATACATTGTCAGTGTTAGTCTTTCCATCCAAAGAAATAGATCCAACTCCAATAATAAGCCTAGGAGTATTGTCACCAAATCTAACAACACCACCATCATGTCTTTTCAAACTCACAAATTTGTTTTTAGCTCCTATCATATGATGTGAACAATCACTATCTATTACCCATTCAAACTTATTTTCAGCATAGGATACTAAGGCTTTTTCCTCATGCATAGGTTCATCATCCTTAATAGCAATAAATCTGATTTCATCATAGTCACCATCATCATCATCAGATATACCCTCACTAGCATAATAACATTCCTTGTCTTTTGAATACTTAGACTTGAAAAACTTAGGTTTGTGCTTTAAAACTCTTGTAGGACATCTAGATGCAAAATGACCAATCTTGTTACATGAAAAACATTTGAAAGGTAATTTGCCTTCAAATTTTCCCTTACCTCTCTTTTCTCTTCTAGCAATCAGTGCCACAAATTCATCTAGATTTATTTATTCTTCTTGTATTTGTTCCCATTCATCATCATAGGCTCCAAGTTTTTCCCTTAGGTCATTACTGTTGGTTCTTGCATTTCTAGATGAGGTCTTTTTGTTTTTGTGCACGGTCTCCTTGAATGCTAACTCAACTTTAGGTAAAATGTCTCCCAATTCTACGACCTCAAATGTAGTTAGATTTCCAATCAACATTTCTCTGGTCAAGTTCTCTGTCAAAGGTATGATCTCCTCTATAGCTTGAACTTTGGTTCTATATGCAGGTGTCATAGATCTGAGTATCTTTGCAATCACTTCTTCCTCATTGTAAGTACCTCTAGAGTTTCTAATACCTATAACTACTTCAGTAATTCTCTATCCATATGCCCTAATGTTCTCATCTTCTCTCATCTTTAGTGATTCCATCTTCGTCTTCCAGTTTTGTACTTGTGCCTACTTTGTAAACTTATCTCTAATGTATAATGCTTCCAATCTTGTCTAGATCTCATGTGCAGAATCCAAGTCCTTTACTTTAGTGAATTCTCCTTTTGAAATTGCACTGATCAAAGATTCCCTTGCAACCATATTACATGAAAATATCTTCTTTTCATCTTCAATGGCCTTCTCTAATTCATCCTCAATCGCTATATTTCCATTGTTCTTTGTGATCATCCAATAGTCAATTCCAAACATAGCAAATGTGTTCTCATCTTGTTCTGCCAACTGTAAAAGTTTTCAGGATCAAACTTTGGACTATCCTTCCTATAGTAAGTCATCTTCAGGATCACCTCAAGCTGTTAAACTTTCTCTCTAAGGACCATAAGCTTTGATACCAATTTTTAGGAATAACAGTCCACAAGATAACTAAGAGGGGGGGTGAATCAGTTATGATATATATTATTAAACTTTAAACTTTATAAACCAAATCTGCAAATGTAAATGATAAAATAGTAGATGCTAACACCATAACACAATACTTGTTGTTGAGGAAACCCTGTTAAAGGTAAAACCTCGGTGGGAATTAGCACCCACAAATAATGTAATAAGAGTATAGTATCCCCGTTAAAATATTTAGCCCTGTTAGGAGCTTGTTACAAAATTATAGTAGATAGTCCCTGTTAGGAGACAGACCCTGTTAGGAGTCAAGGGAAATAATAGGCTCACTACCAAGGCACACTACCCAAAGAAGGTTAAATCTACCCTCAAGGATTCACAATCTGAGCAAGTGTATATAAGAAATACACAATCCAGTGAACTTTCTGATAGCAACTATCTTTGCTTGGTCAATTCCAATAAAGTACTATTGTAATCAACTCTGCTCTACATCCAGAAGTCAAACAAGCCTCGCAACTTTCACTTCTTTTTCTTTTCAATCTCTATCACATCTTTTCAAAATAAAATATCACTCATATATACCCTCTTACAATAATTCATTAGGTTGGCCAATTAAGCTTTCCTAATACATAGATAATTAATTAGGTCAACCAATTAAGGCTTTCCAATATACAAATAATTGTTTAACCCCTTGCTAAGATACACACAGTACCTATAACAAGTAAATATCAAATATAATCCATCACTTATACTTCTCTGAGTTGAAACGACCAACTTACTAAAAATAGTAAGTTTCCAAAAATAGCAGCTTTGTACAAAATAGCCCTTATTGAATCGAAAAACACATATTTTTGGGTGATGCAAGATTGCCCTTACACCCAGGATGCTCCTACATCAAACACCCAAGGTAATTTGAGAAGTGACCCTATCATGTCTCAGGTGTGCAGAGGAAAACCAAGCTGGTCATCCTCCTCCTTTGTCAGCCATGATGAATCTTCTACAGGTCATCCTCTCCATTTGACTAGATATTCTTCATATGTCCTGTTCCTTGTGCTTCTACCAACATGACTATCTAGTATATCTTCAATCTCCTTGGTAGCTAAAGTAGTAGCTGGAATACTCCACTGTGTTTTTACATGCTAACAATTCATTTTACATGCTACATGTCTGAAGTCAACCACCAAATAGGTCTTCTTCAGAATACACACCACGACTGATGTCACCAGTAACCAAACAACAATCAAACTCAACCCATTACTCCAACATATGTTGCATGTCCACCAATAAGCTTGCTTCATCTAAAATATCTTCGCCAGAAAGATATACCCAAAACACAGAGACCTGCTCTGTCCAGTATCACAGTTACAGTCTAGAAACCAGTTTTCACCAAATCAACTATAACATCCACAATATGAAACATAAAGACAAGTGACCTTATGAATAAGGTCAAAATAGATCCTTCTATATAAATCCAACTTCAATCATTCTGAATCATCCAAACAGTGTTTGTACACTTCTATCAGTCAGGTAACCAGTCTGTCTTCTCCATAGAAATATATGTTGACATCAGTGACAAAAAATGAATATCAATAGTATGATCAGTACCAAAATTGATATCATCCAATAGAAGTAAGACCGATTCAACCATGCGACACAAATAACTTTATATGTGTCACAAGATTTCAAGTCTAAAATGTTAAGTTGATCAAACCTTGTGAACTTGCCCTAACCTATAGAAATACACCGCTAACTCGCATACATGAAAACCTTGACTAGAAAAGACTTGTGACATAGTGATAAAACGCTACAAAGGTACTTTGACCTTAACTAACTACCACAGTAGTTTTCAAAGATAGATAGGATAATACCATCTTGGGACAAGGATATTTTTTCCAACTCGATTGCTGACTTCATTTTCTTGACCGATAAAAAAAAATTAAACAAGGTCAAAATAAATAAATGTCAAATTTTGGCAAAGACCTAGCATAATTTTACAGTGCTAACTAGCTCCAAGTAGGAAATAAATTCATCACATAGCCTCTCATATTGATCTAAAGAAGAGTAGGAACCATGAACAACATCAACCTTAGACTTGACCTTGTCAACCCTATGTTAAAGAACCTACATGAGAACACTGAAACTTTGTTTCTGCACTTCCTCTTGTAAATATTCAATCCTGGTAGCATAATCCTGCAACCTATTTTGTACATCTTGAGACAAAACTACCTCACCTAAAACTGGTTGTTTATTTGTAGGCTCTATAGATGGGAGGAGATGAAACCTTGAAACATACATCTCTAATGTTTCGTTAAATTATGCATTCTCAATTGGGACCTCCTCATACTTCTTAGACATGGCCACCAAGTTAGTATACATGTCCTTATTCCTCTTATATATGTCCTTTGAAAACAACTTATTCATCATTGAAACGTGGTTAAGCATGTATGGAATCTCCACAGAATAAGTGTTTTGAACAGTCTTAATGATGGCATCACCTTTCCTTTCTTCACAAATTCTTGTCACATGGGGCTTGTGTGCAGCAAGGGCCAATGCCCAAATAAAAAGGGTTTTTTTTATTTAAAGTTGAAACCAGACCCTCTCAAGAAATCACCATATCCATGCTTAGAGGAAAACACGAGGTTAGTCTGATTCCTGATTTGATCAATAATAAATATGGACTAAAGATCCCACCACGAAAGCAATAACATACCACTATCCATGAAAATTTTCATGGCATCTTCAATAGTCAATTGCTATGAATCATGATCATATTATTGCAAAGTAGCAAGTGTAGCATGTTATTGATCCGAGTTAGAAGCTTTTCCCTCTTGATCCATCAACCTCTTGATGTCTCTTCCTTTCAAATTCATTAAGAAACTTTTGAAATCCATAGTATGTATGAAATCTTCATCCTCTAAGAATTTCTGAGCAACAATCTTTGTATCATCTGTCAATTTGCCTGATGGTTGATCTTTATATAATTCTTGTATAGTCAGAAAATGGAAGCACTTCCATTGTAGATGTGTTTATCCTTCCGAGTAAGTGGTTTGGGGTCATGGAAAGTGCCTTGAATGAGTTCCTGATCTTGACATGGCTTCTCCCCTGTTCTGTTCCTCTTTCCACTCCTGTTTGGCCTGATTTCTGCATTCTGGACTGCAGACTGGTGATTCTAGGATTCAGGGTCAAGGTTGACATTTTAGGTCTATGTAGACCTTGACCCTGACCTAGGTCAGGTTCAACCTTGACCTTGACCTAGGATTCAAATCCTAGGGTCTTGCAGTTTCAGGAGGTCAGCCTTTGCAAAAAGTATTTCCCGTTTTCGGGTCAGCTGTTTCGGGTTTCGAAGCGTTGATTCCTAAATTATATTTAATATAGGTCCTCTCCTATGGGTAAAGGCTTTAATGGGATTTAATTCTCCTATTTAGGCCTCCTTGGAAGATTGTTCCCTAATTCCATATAAAAAGGGAAGCTTTCTCTCTCATTTTCTCTAAGCAAGATTGAGAATTATCATCAAGCATTCCTAATTGAGATCAAGAATTATCAAGTGAAGTTCAAGCAAGCAATCATGAAAGATTTCAAGAAATCATTCATCCATTCAAGTATCCATTTTCATGAAGGAGATCCATTGGAGGCCATTGAAGGATTGAAGCTACAAGGTGCCCTTTTGGTGATCTCTCCATCCACCTTCTTCCAAGCCTATTCCAAATTCAAGAACCCATTCAAGACTTGGTCTTGAAGATCTACAAGAAAGAGATTGAGGACATCCTACCTTTCTATGTTCTACATTTGAATCATACTTGTGGATTCAAGGATTCGAATCCGCCACAAGGAATTTTTCAAGCAAGGTGAATTTATGCATTTACTTTGTCCATTTCTGCAATTTCAATTACATATATTTAAGGTTAGTTCCAAAACTGGGGTTTGACCAAGGCAAACCCCTCCCCCACAACAAAAAATATCCTTTTTCTTGTAGGTATAGGTATAGAATAGTGGATTTGAACCCAGATCTGGATACCCTTTTCGGCAAACTTTCAGGATCCGTGAACAAAGTCACTTTTGGATCTGTGCAAGTCAGGGTCGACATTATTGGGTCAGGGTTGACATTTTTGGGTCAAGGTTGACCTTTTTCATAAGACAACATCGAAACGGAAAATTATTTTTGGGTTTTGTTCGTCTCTGCGTTTCGATTTGGTATCAACTATCAATTTTTCCAGAAATAGTCTACAGACCTCAGAAAACAACATTCTTTGATCTGCAATATTTCAAGGTTAGAGTGCATTTCTCCTATCTCTTCAATTACTATCATATACCATTTCTATACATATAATTAACATAATTTAAGGTATCTCCTTTGTTATTCTCCTTTCCAAATAGTTGATTCATTTGTGCATTAACCCTTCTCTTGGGTTGATCAACTTGGATATCCCATTTGTGCAATTGAGGGTAAAAAGGAACATCTTATCTTCTCCCTAATCACAATTGCAATACTTAATCAATACAATTCAATTAAGGTTAATACAATCTAGGCAACTCAAACAATAATAAACACATCTCTAATTCCATCCCCCTTTACATTTTTGTAAGATAGAATATTCAATCTCTTT
>MU228140.1:1385080-1419514 GCA_018584345.1 Thuja plicata
TGTGTGTGTGTGTGTGTGTGTGTGTGTATGTATGTATGTATGTATGTATGCATGTGTGTATCTATATATGTATATATAAATGTATGTGTGTATATATTGTACAATATAAAATGGTCAGCGATGCTAAGATGTAAATCACTCACCAAATCATATTGTGCATTGGAATACCAACCCACCCTTAAACAAATCTGATTAGCACAACCCAAAAAGGATAAAGGGGTGCTAATGCAAGATCTAGGTAAAAGAGGGATTTGGATATTCCTTATAGAATAAAGTGTGATTATATGATATGATTGATATGTAAATTTGATATATAAATGTGATAGTTGATTAAAGCAATGTAAATATAATCCATGAAAGTAAGTGCAAGAGGGAAATATAAAGGATGAACTCACCTTGAATCTAGGAGAAGATGAATGAACTTCAGATCTAATTTTGACTATTGCAAAGTTGTTAGAATCAGGTATTGGTTTTGTATTTGGCACTCTAATACCTGTAACATCTAACTGTGAAAATCTCATATCCAAAGGACTATGTTGAACAAAGTCGACCTTGTCCAAAAAATTCAACCTTGTCCTACAGACTCTGAATCTAATGGAATCTGCAAAGGACCTGCAAATGGTTTTGTAACTCCCGAAATCAGGATCTAAAACTCCAAAAACATGTTCTTGCACACAAAAAGAAGGGGAAAATATTGTGGTAAGGGGAATTTCTTGGTCAAGCCCCTATATAGGAATACATGTTGAAATAAAATTGAAATTGCATAAGGAAAGATAAAATGTAATCTAGATCTGAAGTATAAATCACCTTATACCTCACTGATGCAATGCCTCTTTGGAGATGATCACAAGTGTTGATGCAATACCTTGGACTCAATAAAAACCCAATAGGAAATCGTGAAACCAAACTCTTGAATGGTGAATGTTGTAGTTTTCCACAACATTGGATTGGGGAAGAAAGAGAAGAAGAAAACTTGAAATGCTTGATGACTTCCTTGCACTTGAATCTCATGAATACACAATGGATGAATGATAACTTGCATGTGGATGTATCTTGATCATGAATTGTAGGTTTTTCTTGGATGTATCATGGATGATAAAATGAGGGGAAGAGGTCTCCTTTTATAAACATTTTGAGGCCTATATTTTGCAAGTTTGACCCCGATTAAAGATCTAAAAGATAAACCCCCACATTGGGACCGAATCCCACTAAAAATCAAAGTCATGGGACAAGACCGACTTCGTTTAACCTAGTACAGGACAAGGCTAACTTAAGTCTACCTTATCCAGTCATACTTTTTCAAAGTTTTCCCATGACCTAGGGTTGTGACGTAGGGAGGGTTAGTACCTAGGGCCAAAGGCACTCCCAAATACCAAACCTACTTATAGAATCCCAACTCGGAAGCTCAAACATAGAGAAGGAGAGAAGGAATATAGAAACTTTAATTTATTCATTGAATTTCATACATGTTGGGTTGTAAGGCCTTCCTGGTTATGGCCTTGAGATCCAACATTGAAGAAAGAAATGACCCATATTTAGGTCCATATGTTTCCCAATGAGTAATTCCAACATTAATATCGTGACCAAAATTAATTGCACATGCCAGCCCGAAGATCCAAGAAAACAAAAATCACTCAGTGAGATAGGAAACAATAAACCACCGAGAAAACAAAAAAATCCACCAAGACCGTTCGATGAAACCAGGACAAGAATAGTAACCGAGTTTGACGGTGAACTGAAATAAGAACCTTCAACCGATAACTCCATAATAGTTACCGAGAATTTTACCGAAAGTCTCTAGCAACTTACCAATCTCAAAATTAAACATATTTTTGGTTGACACGTGATTTCCATGAACCCAAGATGCTCCTACATCAGAAACTTGTGGTTGAAAAGAAATGATTCTCCAAATCATGAGTGAGATATAACCTGATCTGAATCCAACTCAGATTGAGAAATCCATGTAGAGTCTTCAATCGGTCTATTATTCCACTTTACCAAGTATTCCATGTAATCCTTTCCTCTTGTGCTTCTGCCAATTCTTTGTTCCAAAATCTATTCAACTTATTCTATCTGTTTCTTAGGATAATCACTCGAAACTATCACTTATTCATCATGTTCATGATACACATACAAATCTGAAATATTGAATATAGGTGATATGTCCATGTCATCAAGTAAGTCTACTTCATAAGCATTTCCACTGTCAAACTTCCTTAATATCTTGTAGGGACCAAATTTCTTCATCTTCAATTTACCATAAGTTCCAACAGGAAATATGCCTTTATTCAAATCAACCATCACTTCATCACGACCCTCAAAAATCTTGTCTTCTTGATCTATCAACACTATCCTTGTATTTCTGATTACTTTTCTCCAACTTATGTTTCACTTCCTCATGCAATGACTTCATAAACTAAACAAAGTCTTCTCCTTCAACACTCCTCTTCTCTTCTCCAACAATATCTCTCAAGTTTGATATACCTCCCGGTTGTATGCCAGTAACAATATGAAAAGACATATTTCCAGTACTCCTGTTCACTGGATTATTCTATGAAAACTCTTCTAGTGCCAACATCAAATCCCAATTACTCAATTTATCTCCAACTAAAGCATCTCAATAGGTTACCCAAACTTATGTTTACAACCTTTGTTTTTCCATCAGTCTATGGATGAAATTTATAACTATACTTCAACTCGGTGTCCAAATTATTACAAAGAGTTTTCCAAAAATACCCAACAAACTTATTGTCTCGATCAAAGATGATACTCCTTGGTAATCCATGCAATCTGACAATCTCCTTGAAGAAAATATATGTTATATGCACTGCATATGATGTTTTCCTACATGGTATGAAGTGTGTCATCTTGGAAGATCTATCCACAACAATAAATATGGAATCATTACCTCTTTTATCCTCGGTAAGCCAAGAACAAAGTCCATGCCGATACCACTCCAAGGTTTCTTAGGAACAAAAATTGGTGTATACAATCCAATAGTATGACTTACTCCTTTTGCAACTTTACAAAATCCACAACTCTTCACAAATTTTTGAACATCCTTATACAACTAACGCCAAAAATACCTTTCCTTAAGTAAACTTAATGTCTTATCAATGCCAAAATGTCCAGCCAAACCACTACTATGCTTCTTTTTTATCAAAATGGTTCTCATTGATCCTCTCAGTATACATAATTGAATTCCTTTGAACAACATACCTTCTCGAATGAAATAATATTAAAACCTACTTGGTTGATCTAGAATAGGTGCTCTACATATTCTCCATGGCTCAGAAAAATTAGGGTTTGTTCCATACAAATTCTTCATATCATTAAAACCAAGAACCTCAATTCTCATTTCTGTCAGCAAAGATCTTCTTCTACTCAATGCATCAACAACTCAGTTGGATACTCCACTCTTATGATTTATCACAAATGTGAAATTATGTAAATACTCAACCCATTTCATATGTCTCTAATCCAACTTATTCTTACTACCCAAATAATGTAAAGCCTTATGATCAGTATACAATGCAAATTCACTTGACATCAAATAATGTCTCCATTTCTTCAACACTTGCATAATACCATACAATTCTCAATCATACACATAATATTTCCTTTTAGCATCATTCAACTTCTCACTAAATACATAAAAAGGTTTAGCTTCTTGAATCAACACAACTCCTATTACACTGCCACTTGCATCACATTCGACTTGGAATACCTTATTGAAATCAGGTAATGCCAACACAGGCAATTCAACAACCTTCTATTTCAAAGTCTCAAAACTCTTATCAGCTCCACGTGTCCACTTGAATTCTCTCTTATCTCCTCTCATTGTCTCAGTCATAGCATTGCAAATTGAATTGAAATTTCTGATATATTTTTGGTAAAAATTTACTAATCCATGAAATGATCTTACCTCACCGGCATTCTCATGTGTAGGCCAATTAAGTATAACTTCAACCTTCTCAGGATCCATCTTCAAACCATCAGCTGAAATCACAAATCCTAAATACACAAGTTCTTCTTTCATGAAGGAACACTTTTTCAAATTAATCAGCAACTTTTCCTCTTTCAATCTTTGTAATACCTGTCTAATGTGCAACAAATGATATTCTCTGGTCTTACTGAATATCAGAATGTCATCCAAGTACACAATCACAAATTTACTCAAGAATTTCTTCAGAACTTCATTCATTAACCTCATAAAAGTACTTGGTGCATTAGTTAAACCAAAAGGAATAACCACCCATTCATACAAACCTTCTTTTGTCTTGAAAGCAGTCTTCCATTCATCACCTTATCTGATTTTGATATGATGATATCCACTCTTCATATCAATCTTGGTAAAATGTTTTCCTCCACTCACATAATCCACTATATCATCCATGCTCAGTATAGGAAACTGATACTTAACTATTATCTTGTTAATATCTATTGGATCAATACACATTCACCATTATCCATTCTTCTTAGGTTCCATCCCAACTGGTACTGCACATGGACTCAAAATGTCTCTAATCAAACCCTTCTGCAACAACTCATGAACTTGTCGGTTGATTTCCTCATTCTCGGTTGGTGTCAAACAGTGTGGTGCCTTGTTTGACAAACTATCTCTAGGAATCATATCAATACAATGACTAATATTTCTCATCGGTGGAACCATTAGGTGCATTATTTGAAATGATCTCCTTCTACTCATTATCTGAAATGCTCTCCTTCTACTCAGGAGCTTTATCTTTTGTTTTCTCACTTGGTTTGTTAGGAATCAAAGCATAAAAGACATCATTTCTCTTCATATCCTTAAGAAACTATCTACCTTCCATCAAATAAACTTTCACAGATGTACATATCTCACCAACAGATTCTTCAACCAAAGGTAGCAATATTTTCCTCTTGCCATCAACCCAAATAGTTTATTTGTTCAATCTTCCATCATGTATAACATGGACCTATCATATTTCCAAGTGTATCATGTTAAAATGGAAGCACTTCCATGTTAATACTATTTAGCCCTCCTTAGTGGGTGTTTTGGGCCATTATCATGTTGTCCTCTAATTTATGCCCTTTACCATCTTCTGTGCTTGTTTAAGACCTTGATTGGGCCTCTCTGGGCACTATTTTTCCCATCTGGGATATTTTCCAGGGGTCTTGATCTCCTGGGTCAAGGTCAACCTTGACCCTGACCTAAGTTAGGGTTGACCTCGACATTGACCCAGGTTCCCCTTTCTCATTGGAAAGTGTGTCGAATGTGGAGGAAAACTCAAAAGTTTATTTTCCTGCTTTCGGGTCAGCTGTTTTGGGCTTCGAAGTAACGACTCTTAAAAAGATATTTACTATAGGTCCATTTCTAGGGGTATGAGGCTAATTGGAATTTAATTCTCCTATGTCGGCCTCTCTAGAAGTTTGTGTCCTAGACTTGTATATAAGGAAGCCTTCTCCTCTCATTTTTGATCATACACACAGATAGATCATCTCATCTACGCATAATTCTTACATGCTTTCAAGCTTCCAAGTGTTCAATCAAGGTTTTCAAGTCTTCTTCTCAAGCATTCAAGTTCTCCATTGAAGATCAAGGATTCAAGAATTCAAGTCTTTGAAGGGATTTGGTTCATGTATTCAAGATTCATCATTAAAACCCTAAATCTATCCATCATAGTGGTGTGATCTTCCTTCAAGATCCTTTGTGCATCCTCAGGACTCGTTCATTCTTCCTTCAAGGTGGATTCCAAGCATACAATCATGGAGGTTTTTATTTATATTTATGGTTTTTAATGTTGAGTCCAAGCTTTCATATTAACATACTTGTTTACATTTGAAATACAATTGCATATCTATTGAATATCATAGCTTCATTGTTAGATCTAATTATACTACTTGTTAGCATTCTCCATTTCAATTTTGATTTCAAGGTTAATTCCTAAATCAAGGTTTGACTAAGGCAAATCCCTCCCCCAACGAAAAAAATATTTTTCTTGTAGGTACAGGTAAGAAATAGCAAATTACATAGAAGATTCAGATACCCTTTTCGACAAACTTTCAGGATCCGCAAACAGAATTTCCTTCGGAGCAACGCAGGTCAAGGACAACATAAAGGGGTCAAGGTTGACTTGTATTTGGGTCAAGGTCAACCTTGCTCAGAAAATAAAAATATTTTTGGGTTTTCTCTATCTCTGTGTTTTTGTTCTAGATTCGGTCGCAGAATTTCCAGGAACTCAATACAGACACCAGAAAATAGGTATTTCCAAATCTGCTTTGTTATGAGGTATGTATGTCATTTCATTATTCTTTGCAAACATTTATAGATTTATATCCCTTCTCATTATAATTAAATGTATGTGGTTAATAACAGCATAGGGTCTCTTTTATGTACAAATCCCCATTGTTCTAAACCCTATCCATATTTTTCACCATACACCAAGGTCTACCCAAAAAATATGATAGCAATATATAGGCATAATATCACACAACACCTTATCATAATACTCTCCAATTTCATATTCACAAAACATTGTTTACTAACCATAAGTGTATGTTCATCCTTGCTCCATGAAATTTGATAGGGCTTCGAGTGCTTCAATCTTTCCAACTGCAACTTTTTAACCATTTCCTCGGATGCCAAATTCTCTAAACTTTCACTATCAATAATCACTTTCCAAAGTTTATCTGCAACTCTGCATCTAGTCTTGAATAAGCTCTTTCTTACTAGATCTTTCTTATTATTTTCAGTCCATAAAATTCTTTTGACCATCAGTTTTCCTTCCTTCTCAAGTTCATTTGGTGAATCTTCTTGCACCAAAGCATTTTTGCCACTGCCGACCTTATTGGTTGCATGTATACACTCAAATGATCTATGTCCCTCTTCTCCACAATTGTAACAAGTTCCTTGGAATCCTCTTCTGCCATATCCACCTTGAGAGTAATTACCTCTTTCATTCAATGAAATTCCACCTTTCCACTCGGTCTTGCCTTTGTCTTGATTTTTCTTGTCCTGATCAAATCTACTATTTTCACCATAAGATCTACCTCTTCCTCTAGGGAATCTACCACCTCTTCCTCTTTGTCTTTTCTCATGTCTTTTTATTCAATTTCTCCTTATATTTTAGGGAAAACTGATAAGCCTCCTCAATACTCTCCATCTTCACCAAACTGATCTCTTCTTAAATAGAACTCCTTAATTCATTCAGGTATCTTGCAATTCTTTTCACCTCATCTTAAGCACGCCAAGATCTAATATCTAACCTATAAAATTCCTCAGTGTAATCCTTCATAGAGGTATCTTTCTGCTTCAAACTTTGCATTCTTCTAACTAGATTAACCTGATAATCACAAGGTAGAAACTTTCCCCTCAACTTATTTATCATCTTATCCCATACCTTGATTTTGTCTTTACCTTTCTTCTTTCGGTCCAATTGCAGATGCTCCCACCATAAGGATGCATATCCTTTCGATTTTGTGCTTGCAATCTTCACCTTTTTCCCTCTGATATGTTCTCATACTCAAAGTATTTCTCCATATAGGTTATCTAGTCTATCAATTCATCTAAATCCAATTTTCCACTATAATCAAGAGGATTAAACTGTGGTGTGGACTTCAAACTTGTCAATGCTTGCAGGAATCTTTCTTATCCTTGATCCATTATAGGTGCAGGTGCAACTTCCTCTTGCACTTCCTCAGCTTCATCATCATTAACATCCTCAATATGTCTTCCTTAGTGTTGGGTTGTCTCAACAAAAAATTTATATCTAGAAGCAATTTGTCTTAGCATATTAGCTAAGCCTGGATCTACATTTTGCTTCCCTCAAACAATCTTGAAACCCTCTACAATTGCAGGTCAGATCACAATATGCTACCCCACAAAAAATAACCAACTAGGATTTACAAGAAGGAACCTCATATCTAACCTCACTCTAATACCACCTGACACAAGGAGGGTTAGTACCCAGGGCCAAAGGCACTCCCAAAGACCAAACCTACTTACAGAATCTGATGCAGGAACATCCTGGAGATGTTAGCAATCTTGTGTCAACCAAAAAGATGTTTGAGTTAGGTTTTGGTGCTCGGTGACTACTGTCATTGGTGCTTTACCAAATGGGCTTGGTGGCTTTGTTAGTGCTTTGTACTGACTTGGAGTCTCAGTTGATGGAGTTCACTGAATGACTAATGAAGTTTTCCAACTAGCTTTTATGGAATGGGAAGACATTGGAGATTGCATCCACGATTGGAAGGGGTTGTTTGGATCGTGCAAAGTTTCGAGCCATGATGCATTGGATCTTGTGTGGACCTAAATTTTTAATGGTGCATTCTTCTATGTAGTTATTAATTATTTGAGGCTGACTCGATCATTTACACGTTTCATCATGGATTGTAATGGGTTGATTGATATTTAATATTCTTTGTAAAGTCGACTTGTGATGTTGTGTATAAAAGGAGTGTGCATGTAGCATTTAGAGGGTAGAGGAAGAAAAGTAGAGCGAAGAAAGTAGTAAGTGGGTAAGAAGGAATACTAAGGAAGATTTCTTGGTGGCTTATGAGCACAAGTTTAGATCTTTCCTTGTAGTTTCTTCCACTTAGTTGTAGGATTGATTGGTGTAGTTGGATCCTACGAGATCTTATTGAACTTTTTGTTGTATTGGTCATAACCGGTAAGGTCTTATAGCCTGACATGTTGTATGTAATGCTCAGTTATTGATCAAACCTATTATTTTTTGTTCATATCTTGTGTTTGCATTGTACTTCCATTGTGTGGGTGTTCGCTGCTTGGCTGAATGGTCTATTTTCAGACCCTCCATCCTTGGCACTGTGTCAGGTGGTATATGAGCAAGGTTGATCTGGTTTGTTCCTTCATGGAGATTGGTTGCAGATCTATGTTCCTAAACTTGTGAGTCGTGGTTTGGTTGTTCATGAGGTGGCATATTAAATTTTTCACTTTCAACAAATTGGAGGTTGCCACAAGGTGGTCGGGAGTAGATTTTCTACAGAGGATTTTAAGATGCCTCTGAGAAGATTGCACCCTAGGGCGATTGCATATCTCTCTGATGAGGTGGAATTTTTTGGAACTTTTTCTTGAAAAATCTTATACATCAGCAATTCTTGACCCTATGCAACCCAATTTCTAATTTGATCAAGTAAAATTCCAACTAACGAGGATTAAATCCTCCTGCACTTTGAGCTCCACAGACTTAGGCGGGTGTACCTTGTTTGGTTCACTATTCCTTGCCAAACCACACAATGGATATGTGTCTGACACGCAAATATTCAATATGCAGATATAAAAATTGTAAATAAAAGTTTGATTATTTTTAAAGATTGTCATGCAACCCTAATCCTAAACAGTGCCACATCCTAGGGTACAAAGTCTATATGAATGCTCATCTACCACACTATATTACTGAAAACCAATTAAAACCCATGAAAGATTGAGATGCCTTACAAATCACTTTCTACAACTTAATCCCCAATTATCAAATTCACATGTAATCTCTAAACCCCCTAAAATTTGTTCTCAGGAATTACACTCCCCTTAGAAATAACCTTAAAATAGATTTCACAATTCGCCTTACAAATCAATAAACTTGAAATGCCTTACAGATCAAACTCATAAGAATTCAAAGCATACACATGAAGATAATTAAATGTCAAGAATGGAATCCAATTATATTTTCATTAATTAGTATTGCTTTAGTACATTCAGTATCCGCTTAGTAAACTAAAACTCAATAACAAAAGTTTAGACTAAAACTTGCATTCCGTATTGATTGATCATTAATTGATCAATCCTTTGTACAATATTTTCTCCTATTACTTATACCTCTAGCAATCTTGGAATCCTGCAATGAACTGGGATGCAACAAGCTACAGATTGCTCTAGGTAAAGACAAAAATTGACTCATCATAAAAGACAAAAATACAAAAGAACCAACAACCGAGTTGTTACAAAATTTCAAAGGCAATTTCTCATTGGACTGCAGGGCCTTTGCAACAACTTCCAAATTGTTCTATCTTCACCAAGTGGAATCTTTGTCTTTATTCTTTTATGCACAAAATTTTTTTGCAACTTTTGACCACCCCAGGATGCTGGAGAACTGCCACCTATTGAAGGAACAATGGGGTGTTCCTACTTCTTTGATTCATCTTGGCTATATTTGCCCTTCCAAGCTGCAAACACCTCATCAATGGGCCAAGGGAAGTTAAAAATTTCAACCTTCTTATTGTTTAATTCATCTCATTCTATTTTCATTTTCTTAACTTCCTTTCTCCAAAACCCAAAATGAGACTTGGCATTCTCAATTGTCTCCACGGTTTGAACAAATAAAATGGTACTCTCAAGGTTTATGATGTCGTTAACTTTTCAATCATCAAATCAAACTGATCAAAAAGATGTCTACACAAATCCAAGATCAAAGAAGCAAGCATGCAATCACTATGGAAAACTAGGCCACACATCAAATGTTTGTAGGAGCAAAGCTAAAGGTATTCCTAAATCTACTTCTACATTCATAGGAAATTGTTATAACTTAACAAGCATGGACATAAAGTGTATGAATGCAAATCCAAGGTAAAAAAACCAAAGAAGGAATCCTACATGGAAAAATATTGTTCCACTTGCAAAATGCATGGCCACACATCTCTTGAATGTAGGGAAAAAAAAGGCAAGCATGGAAGCCAAAAGAACAAGAAAATGCTTATCAACCGAGAAGCTTCGATAACTCATATGTTTGGGATTACAACACATGGGTAAATTGCACAACATGTGGTAGATATGGACACATAGCTACAAACTGCACGAGGAAATGGATAATAAGATCAAGGAACTGGACTAACTCTAGAATGGAATTCTTACACTATCATAGGGTTATTCATCTAAGCAAAGACTGCAAAGACCGAGTGACAGAGTCAAGCACTTTTGCTAATGGAAACATCATTGAAGATATCAAGAGAATGAGAAAT
The DNA here is from genome assembly GCA_018584345.1 of Thuja plicata. Lineage (NCBI taxonomy): Eukaryota > Viridiplantae > Streptophyta > Pinopsida > Cupressales > Cupressaceae > Thuja > Thuja plicata. The sequence continues at coordinate 1,396,037 of MU228140.1, forward strand.
CAAATATGGAGGATAGATACAAACACTGACAATGTTGGACCAAGAAACACAATGGGTGACACCTCATCCAATGGATTAGGTGATTCCACCACCCCCATCTAAACATACAAGTAAGTATGGAACTGCACTATACAAAGTTACATTTTACATCAGTTCCAATATACATTGATAATATGCCAAATTAGCATGAATGGAGATGCACTATGGTATTACTTGTTATGATTTTGTGAATCCAACCTCTTCGGTCAATACACACCAAGGAACATCAGTGTACATATAAAAGCCAAGTTGTTAGTGTAAACCGAGCATCATCAGTAATCACGTAAAAGACAATTAAGTCTTCGCTACATACCGAGCATCATCGGTGAACATGTGAAAAGTGCAACTGAGTTGTCACTTACCCCAAGCAGTGTATACTCACTAATCCAGGAAGTTTGCATGATGACTAAGTGACTCTGTCTTCGACCATCGAGAAGTAGGTAAAGCATTTATTGCACCACTTAGGGCATCGTCTATAAAAGGGTGACAAAAAAGCTCATTTATTCACCAAGTGTTTAAGAGAAAATAGTAGAGTGAAGAACAGGGCGAAGAAGAGTGACCAAGGAGCTACCAGATTGTAGAGAGATTCACAAGCACATCACGGCTACTATGACATATTCCCAATATCTACAGCTAAGATCAAGTGAGTATCTAAGACTCAACGAGAAAATAGATCATTTACAGAGAAATCCCTAATTTCACAGAAACATGACAACTACATTGCGAGTAACCAAGATAAAGAATGTGAAGGACAAGAAGGTCAACCTAATCAAGAACTCTACATGTGAAGAGCCTAAGTATAAATTTTTCCCTAAGGTTTCTTCACAACCCGATGACCAAGGAGCGTTCTCAAGCATACCACCTAAGGTTTTTCTAGTTGAGGATGTTCGAGCATATAGCCACTGCAAAGCTGAAAAAATTAGAGATCTTGAAGTTGAAGAAGCTTACAAGAAGCTTTGCACATATGGAAACATTAAAGATGAACACAAGCACATAGAGGTAAAAGGGTTAACAAATGCCCTAATGTTCCTGAAAGAGTTTAAAATTGAGTGGATTCAAATAGTACTTAGCATAGTACATGATAGGAAAATGTGGTTGGATGAACTGAAACCAATCACTAAGGATGTTATTCACATAGTAGTCGGTTATCCAGTAACCAAAAAGGCCAAAGCCCTAAAACATCCTTCTCGCCCTGAGATTGAAAAGATGACAGGTGTAGTATGGGATGACAAAGGTTTGAAAGTTAACTCCATCACTGATCCAAACAATTCATCATATATCTCTCCAATCCACCTTCCCTTACTCTTCAATTTACCATCATTTTTTAAAATGCTGGGAAATATTTCAAAACAAACAGTGGAGTATTCCCTCCTTAGTATATTTTCTCTTCTTTGTATGCTAACCCTTCTTACTGCAAACTCTAACAAGCCTTTGACAAACTTGTAGGTAGTATTTATTATAGCATCAGCATTCTCCTTAGTCTTGGACAAAGAATAAAAGAATCTCAAATCAGATTTCCTCCCTATCCATCTGTCCAAAATTGGCTCCACAGTAGCCTTATCCTCTTCAAAAGAATTTAAAATTATTACTACTCTTTCCCTGCCCAAATAAATAATGTTAGGCTCTATACTCTTAATTAATTGCAAAATTTTATTCCTCACCTTTTCCTCATATTTATGATCTAGTATAGATTGTGCCTTTCTGAACTTTTCGCTTTCCTCTTCTAATCTCTTTCTCTCTGCTTCTAGTTTCTCTTTTTCCCAGCTGAGCTCCGCTCCTCATTTAGAACTAAGGGGCATAGGGGAAGGGGGAAACTCTATAATAGGACTAGAGGATGAAGGCTTGGTAGGATAATTGTCAATCGTCCTTTGAGGGGAGTCTTCAACTAATGTTGCCTTCTTAAATGTGCAATTATCTTGTCATTTTCACTATCCTCCCTCTTTAGATCATTGTAAGCTCCAAGAACTATTTCCAATTTAGCCATGAGATCTTCCTTTTATTTGGATTCCTTTTCTGACACTTTCATGTTGAACTTAGCATATTCTAAGACTACACTAGATGCTTCCACACCTGAAGTCTCCCCAACTCTCCTTACCATTAGGCTACCAAAATAGTCAGCCTTAACAACTTCATTCTTTTTTTTGTTATCCTCTCTCTTAAGAGACCACATGACCAAAACAACATGATATTCACTAAAAAAAACCCCTTTGATGGCTTGTTCAGTTGCTTCCTTTGTAACATGTACAGGCTTTGTTTGCTTTCTCATGTGCATCAAACACAATTGCGTCAGCAATGTCTCATTCTAGAAGAACGAGGACTCCTATACTTCTGACCATTTCCCTTCCCTCCTCAAGGGTGATTGTTTAAAATTTATTTAACATTTATTGTTTTACCTCAGCCTCAATAGCATTTATATCCTTATATGGTTGTTCCTCCTTCTTTTTCTAACATGTATCTTTAAACAAATTAATATAAATCCTCCAAAGGAATTGTATAAATTCCCTAGCTTTTACAAAGCTATCATCAGCCAGGAATTCATCATTGGCCTGCTTGGTGATTGGGTCTAGCTCTTTACCAACAAAATCTGCTACAGTCAGGTCCATCTCAACCCTTTTGGGTGCTTCTGGTATTCCCTCTTGAATTTCTTGACGAGTAACACATATCTGCCCCATGCTTCCCATTTGTAGCAATTGTTATGCTACTCCGTGTTCATCAATATGCAATGGGGATTGAGAGGGTGAATATACACCTCCACTCTTTTGTACATCTTCTTCCACTCTTTGCCTCTTTGGAGAAGGCTGGGACTCAAGATCAATATCAATCGACCTCTTCCCCTTTGAGGTGGAAAGCTCCTCAACACGTATTTTCTCTTCAATCCATTTGGAGGAAGAAGGCATATCTTGTATTTTATGACCCTTTTGGGATGTATCTCCCCTGGGCATCACTGCACTATACCCTGATCTCTAGTGAAAAACATACTCACTCAGTGGAACAAGTCTAGCAAATGTTGGCTTGCTCAAGACAATTTTAGCCTTGTCCGGATCTAACTCAATGACAACATCCTTTTTTTTCTAATTTAGAGCTTGCATAATGCCCTAATGCTTCATCAAAGCATCAAATTTCCTTTCAAAGGGCTTGAAGTCTCTCAATGGATCATCATTTTTGTCAAAATATTGCACAAAGTCAAGGGTCTTCTTGTACACTATCCACTTCTCCTTCTTAACTTCCTATTCTTGTAGTTTGAACTCATTTATGATAATGTCTTCAGGAAAGTGGAATTGGTGATCCATTGCTATGCACACAATTCTCTTCTTAAACATATCATTCAAGAAACCCTCAGAGTCAACACACCTTGCCATTGAAGTTTCTAGTTTATAAGGCTTCAAAACCTTATCCATGTGCACCCATCCACCCTTGGTAATAAAAAATTGGAGAACAATAGTGATGGTGGGAAAGATAGAACCCTTGTTCTTCCCTCTCAGTGAAATCTCATGCAGACCACCAATCTGTCTGATAATATCAGTAATACCAACCTTCAAAGGAACTTGGTAAGGAAGTAAATATGGAGTAACCCTGAAACCATACACTCTAAAAATAGTTGAAACATGATACAAGATGATATCCCCCCAATTATGTACTATTATGATATCCTTAGCATACTGCTTTGGTCTTATGAAAGCCAACAAATCTTTTGGGATCCTGGGATTCTCAAGAAACAATAGTGCTCTAAGCCTTGAAGCAAAACATCTATCAAAAGTAACAAAACTGGCATCTTCTCTATTCTAGGATAAATCCAAACTCCATAATTAGACTGACATTTCTTCACCATCCTTCATCTTCATCAAATCCATCTCTTTCTCAAAATAACCTGAACCTTTGTATAAAAACATGTGCATCAACATTGAATACCATTCAAATGGTCTATCCACCTTTGACTTCTAAATACCAACTAGGCCATTGTGAATTAGGTCAAAAAAAAAAGGTGCAAAGTAAAAATGAGGGTGAAGGGCTTGAACCATCATAAACATATGGTGGATTGACATTTTTGTTTCTACATCCTCTCCAAAAATCTGACACAAGGACCAATACATACCCTTTGCCTTCATTGAAATAATATAACCTAATTGGCTTTGGGGTATTAGGACCTACTACAATTAATCCTCCCACCTTGTCAAAATACTCCCTTAAAGGTCCCCTTTTGAGGTAATCTCTTTGAGCCTTCTACACTTCCCTGAAAGATTCAAAATTAATTTCTTCAAGATGGGTAGAGGGCTCATTCAACTGGAAAACTTCACGAATTTCATCAACAATGATGCTTATCAGAGGTTTAGCATCCACATCTCTCACCACCCTGGCCACTGGGTCATATTTCTTTGCTACTTGGAGCAGGATGTCAGCATCCATGAAAACATTTGGAACTAATACCTTCCCTACATCGAATTGCCAGATATTACTGCTAGGAGCATAAGCATTCCTTTGACCAAAACCCACTTTAAAAAGAGCTAAACAAAACATACCGATATTTGCATCCCTCGTCTAGTTACCTTTATCATATAAACTATCACCTACCTTCAAACGAGGGTTTTTTGACACTAACTCTTTTACTTTGGAAGAATCATTAGTAGACCTATCAAGTTGCTCCAAAAAATCATCACATACAACTCTTTCTTGACAATCTACTTTACCCTTGAACTCCCTATGTGATGCCACCTTAGAAACTAGGGTATCGCAATAGAATAAATTAAGTACAGACAAACCCTACTTCCCTCAAAATTCAATCCAAGCCAACACTCAAATTCACAAAATGTAGAAAAAACTAGACATAATAACTTACCCAATTCAAAAAAATGCTATAAAATAGATCAAACACGCTGCACTTCGACTCCGCTTCACTTCTCTGAAAATTGTAACATTCGAATCACAAAATGGAGTGCTTTACAATATAACTTCGTCAACAATTTTCTTTAATTCTTGACAGGGTATCTATACGCTCTGTAATTAATTCTTCATATTTAAAAAATTCATGGTTCAACGGTAAAACAAAGCTTCTTGCGTCAAAAAATGAAATTTAAAACATAGTCGTCAATCAGAACCATCTCAGCACATCGTGTGGTCCACAAAATTCAACAAACTGATGACCTCCACATCAAATTAGCACTGGAAAAGGCAACCAATTAGTGAGTGGTATTTCAACTCCACATAGCACCTTCAGTCCCACTTTACTTTTCCTCATCAACCTGCATAGGTGTCACTCAGGCGTGATCTCGAGATGAGTATCCTTGGGGAAGCTTTGGATCAAGGCATCACACCTACCATTTGATTAAAACAAATATGACCTACCTTTACCTCTTTTCAAAGTCCTGGACCCACGATCTCAAAGTGGATATGTGTCATCCAAGCGTGATCCCGCAGTGAATAAATCCATGTGCAACTTTTCTTAGCAGCATCACGTTAGCCATTAGATTTACTATGATTTGTTCAATGCTTTATCTTTTGGCCCCACTTAGGTGAGATCTCTAGATGGACACCTATCAACTAGGCGTGATCCTATGATGAATAAACAACATGCATATTTTGTTCTAGGTATCACGCTTGTCATCCAATCAAAAGTGATCTGACTTAACTTTATCTTCCTTTTAGCCCTGGCTAGGTCCCACCACTAGCCATGTGTCACATAGGTGCGATGCCTTGAAGAGAAACCTCCTCGCATCTTTCATTCATGAGATCACACCCACCTTTGGATTAACTTTGATCTAACTGTGACCCATTCTCGCCTTTAACTTTGAAGATGTTAGCCCCACAATCTTAAGATGGACACTTGTCACCGCATTGCGACCCCGCGATGGCTATCCTTCATTTAAATTTTGATCAAGGCATTACGCCCGCTGTCTGATCAAAAGTAATATGCTCGACATCTTTTAATGCATAAAACACCATGATGACTTTAGACTTAGGAAATATTAAAACATGGGCCCCGTTGGGACTTAGGACTTAAAAAGAAATGGCCCTCCACATGAAGACTTAAGACACACGACTTAAGTGACTCCCAAAAAGGTAACACGTGAGAATAAAAAGCACAAGAGACTTAGGGCTTAGAACAAAACAAAAACTAAGGGCTGGATCAAATGACAATTAGGGCTTAAGAACAAGGCTCAGACATAACAAAAAAATAGGCAGGATTTAACACCATGGTAACCAAGGCTAGAAATTAAATAGGAGCTTAGGGGAAGGCATGGAAATGTGATATAGAGAGGGACTCGGTACTAGAAATATTTTTTGTAGTCCTAACACAATCGAAAGTGACAGAGGTTTAGATTTGAGATGGCGATGATGAAGAATGAGATGGTAGTTGAAATCGTGAGGGTATTTACTGGTTTATAGAGGAACCCTGAAATAAGGCTGACTATGAGGAAGTTTCTGAAGACTTTGAAGCTGTTGGATTTAGTAGAGATGACAGAGCTGATCGGTTGGATAGATCTATGGCTTGGCTGAATACAAGTCATAGGATGGAAGTGTCTAATTTTTTAGGTATAATGAACCCCAGGGACCTGATTGATTGGATCGGTGAATTAGAAGACTAATTTGAGCTAGAATATATTGGAGATCCTCTTAGAGTGAGGTTGACACAAACTAAGTTGAAAGGATACGTTGCCTTATGGTGGAAAGAGTTACAAAGAGATAGGGAGGAAGTAGGTGAGATGAAAATCACTTGGTGGAGATTAATGGCGACAAGATTGAAAGCTAAGTTCATACCTACCGACTATGAACTTGAGTTGTTTAAGAAGTTTCATAAACATCTCAGTGTGAAGGACTATACCGAGGAGTTCTACAAACTCACTATTAGATTTAGACATAGGGAGATTTCTAAGGAAAAGGTGGCCAGATATATTAATGGCCTTAGATTCAGTATCCAGGATGAGATTGGTTTGTTGAATATTGGATTGGTTGAGGATGCTTATCAATATGCATTGAAGGCATAGGATAAGTTGAAAAGGAAACATAAAGGTAACTCCTGAGGGAAGGAAAAGTAGGAGAACCTTGGAAAAGACAAACATATTGCTAAAGATGGACCTAATCCTATTGAACCAAGGTGAAGAACAAGTAGAGGTGGATTTAAAGGTACTTGTTATAGTTGTGGAGAAGAAGGACATAGGTCATTTGAATGTCCCCATAAGAAGACCGAGAATAGCAGGAATGATGTGGTACAAGAGGAATTGAATGTTAATGCTTTTGAACTTGAAGATGGAGAGAATTTGATGGTTCAAAGGGCATTGCTTAGTAAGAAGATGATGGAACCTTGTCAAAGGCAAAATTTGTTCAGAACTAGATGTATATCAGAAGGTAAGTGCTGCAATATGATTGTGGATAGTGGTAGTACCGACAATCTAGTTATTGAAGAGATGGTATATAAACTTGGTTTAAAGAGAATGAAATATCCTTGTCCTTATAGGATCATTTAGGTATAAGATGAACATGCTTTGGAGGTAAGAGAGCAATGTCTTGTTGATTTTTAGATTGGGCAATATAAGGATCAAGTGTTGTGTGATATTGTAGAGATGAGTACTTGTCATGTGTTACTTGGTAGACCTTGGCAGTATGATTGTAAGGTTATGCATGATGGTGTCAAGAATATATTTACCATTGAGAAGGGTGGTAGGAAGTTTTCCCTGATTCCTTTGTGGGATACGGAGCTCAATAGGAGGAATCTAAGCGTAGAGTTAAGTTGAAGGAAATTCAGAGGGTTAGAGATCCGAGTGGAAAACATACCTATAATAAACTGAGGAAGTATGTGAGAAGGAGAGACAATCAGTTGTCTATTGCAGGAAAGAACGTGTAGAGACAAAACACCAACAAGAGTGTATCGGTTGAGGACTTGGAAGACATGTATATCAAGAATCAGTATGGGATCTATGTAGTGAATCCTAAAAGATGTTTGTGGAGCTACTAGAACATATTTTTTTCGCACCTAGGATGTATGATGCAGGAGCATCCTGAGGAAGTTAGCAATCCTTGTTGGAAATATATTACAGGCTAGGTGATTGAGAGGGGGGGTGAATCAGGAACCAATAAAACTTATTCACTTTAATCCTTTATTAGATTAGCTAATCTAATTGCATGCATGAAATAGAAAAGCAATAAACATTCATAACACTTGACATAATATTTGGTTACCCAGAAACCTTCCAAATAGAAAGTAAAACTGGGGTGGGGATGGTACCCACAAGATTTAGTACTGCAATAATAAATTTGGTCGGTTAAAGCTTACAATTGACCACTTTTGATGGCCTGCCTTGTTAGGAGAAATAAGGACTGTTAGGTCCACGTTGTGAAAGGATTTATACAATATAATAAAGTATGCACTCTGTTAGGAGATTTGATAAGGACTTTTAAATCCACCATGTTAAAGGATTTTGCTTATACACCTGTTAGGATGAAGTAGTGAATGATCTGCTATGCAACTCTGATTTGCTGAATAGGATCCTTTGAAATAATATTGATCACCTGAAAGTGATAGATGGGTCTCTGTTGTTCCTTTATACTATTGTAGCCTTCTAATCAATCTGCCACTTCATATTCACATTCATATGTTCATTCTTTTCACACGCATTTGGATAAACAAAATGTATTACATATATACCTTATCCAAATTAATTACCTCAGTAAGTCAGCTACTATCTTATTTAATAGCATCAAACAATATGAACTAAGTTGGCCCAATGCTGATACTCAGGTCTAGTAATCCACTCGGGTGATACACTAACACTCGGGCGACATAGTGAATTGGGAACTCTGGCACTCAGTTAACACTAGGTGCTCAGGTCACATTAATCACTCAGAGTTGGTATGCAACTCGGGTAACACTGATAACTCGGGTGATACTATTCTGAACTAACTACTCGGTTGACACTGCAACTTCTTAGCTCGGGTAACACTTTAAGCTATTGGCTCGGTCAACATTGTAATCATATAAATGACTAAGTGTTTTAGCACTAATTGACAATATGTCTTGCCACAGGGTCAAAAATCTCCCCCTTTGGCATTAGTGACAAAAACACTTATCATGCCAAAAAATATGATCAAACTGCTAAGTTAAAACTCCCCCTTACCATCTGCTTGGGTACTTGCTCGGTTTTGACTATTGCACTGCAACTCAGTTACAACTAACTCTATTTTTTTATTTTTCAAAACTTATTTTGTAACACTGCTAAATATATATATCTTCCTCTTTTCTTGTACATGTATTTCCTCGTATATATACAAATTCTATCTTTCCTTGTATACAATTTCTAACTTTCCCCCTTGTTTTTGACACAAATGCCAAAAATCATATCTACATGGTAATACCAAAATAGGAAAGGAAATCACAATGTACCTTCAAAATTTGAGACAAAGTCTTGTCCCAATTGTCCTGCAACACCTTTGTTGCGGTCTGCACAACATCCTCTATTTTCTTGCTCAAATTTTGAAAAGTCCTAAACCTTGGAGTGTGATTACTCACATATTTGGTCATAGCATCTTTTACCTCTTTATCTATCATAGTAGGCATTAATTTTTTCAAGGTTTGCTTCGTGATGTCCTTTTCAATCTGAACTGCATTGTGCTAGTGAATGGTGATTGCCTTGAGAAGGTCTTCAGTCATATGGATTCTCGATTTGGATGGATCATACTTCCATCTTGCAATTTTCTCTACTAATGCATCCTCAATCATCTTCTGTTCATCTTTGGTTTTGGAAGCATACTTTAGTGATTTGAGAGATCCCATACCACTTCCTGCTTTCAATTCTTCAATTTTCTACTCAAATGTAGGTGGTGGTTTCTTGAATGCAAGTGTATCCTCTTCTTCATCTTCTTTAGGCAATATCATCTTTCTTCTAGATCTTTCGGGTTTGCTTGTAGTGAAGATAGGGGTAGAGATGTTTGGTGTTTTCTTAGGGGATAGCCTCTTCTTCTTAGGAGGCTATGCTTCTACCTCTTCCTATTCCTTCTCAGGTTCATTTTCTTCTATTTTTATGTCATCTCCTTTGCTTTTAGTGATCGAGGGAGGAGAGTCTGATGGCTTGCCATATTTATTTTCAAAATTCTCAATTCTCTTCCTTCCTCTCTCCAGGATTTTGGGTATCTTAATTTCTAATGATATTTTGCCCTTATCTTCTTCATAAGTACCAAAATATGGTGCTTTAGGATCAAAATATGGTGCTTTAGGATCAACAGGTTCATTTACAAGAGCTTCAATAATATCTCTTGTCTCATCAATGTTAACCTCATATGCAAGAGGTTTCACCCATGTAAACCTAGGCTTGACTGCTTGGATGTATAATTTGTCACAATCAACTAGGAAGCATATATCATCCTTATAGTCTTCTACCAATTGTTTGGGAATTATGAATCTATTCTGCATCTTCTCTCTGAAACTTTCAAAGTAAGCATCCATGATGCTTTCAAAGTTATCTCCCAATTCTACTATAAATTCATTTATTTGATATACTATAGGTCTGTGCTTTTTCCATACAACTATGCCTTTTGAAGGGAACAAATTCTGAACATAAAAGAATATGCAAACCAAGAGTGAACTGAACTTACATGGTTTGGTCTTGGATGATCGGATGCTCTCCATGTTTTTGCTCATTTGAATGAGCTGCAACTCGGCAAGGTCAAATGAAAGATTGTTCTTGACCACTTTGTATGCCAAGTCCACAGCCTCACATGGTACACTGTTTGGTCGGCTTGAACTGTATATCTTGTGTGCAATCACGTGAATTCCAAACTTCAGTTCCATGTCAGTGACTCCATTCAACTTCATACCTCTTCCATCCCACTCGACAAGAGTCTTCTTGGCTAGGTCATATCGAGGTAGGGTTTTGGTAGCTTTAGGTTTGTCAAGAATTGGGTACTCTGTCACTCAATGTACCATCAACTTAGTGATCTTCACTAGTTTCTCCAACTAGAGATGCATTTCGTGAACACGGCTCAGAAAAAACCTAATCCATTTTATCTGAAAGTTCTTCGACATATGCAAGATGTGGGTTAAACCCTCGACTTCAAGGTGTTTGTGTTATGGCTTCAGGTTTCTGTCTACACAAAGTGCTTCATATGCTTTGTTCAGCTCCAATGTGCCTAGTTGTTGAATGTTTCAATGATAGAAACTTTGAATGTTGTTAATTAATAGTACCTTAGGAGGAATTTGGGAATGGGCTCCCATCGGATCTGTCTCCTCTGTAATCGCTGGATGAAGTTTAAAATTTAGCGGTCTACAGACAACATTCCTTACTAACATCTCGGATCCCTTCTTAACCTTACTGCTAGATGAAGATACCATAGCGCTCAGAGGATTTATGAAACTTAGCTGCAACTAAAACTTTCAAACACAAATTTGCTCTGGGATCACTATAAGCTCTTAATCACTCTGTAAACTATAAACAATAACCCTTTGATTTCACCATTTATGAGAAATTTCATCATAATTTTTTCATTAAATGCTTCGTACATGGTAGATGTTACAGCTCAGGTAGTTCTCCCAGACTTACTCAGAAGCTCGGTGAAAACTAACTTTGCATCTTTGAAACCATACAACCCAACTTAACTCGGTTAAGCCATAGTAACTTGGTTGTAACTGAGATCCTAACTTGGTTAGAACCATAATGTGTCCTAGTGCATCAATATGCTGATTTAGACTTGCTAGCATATTTGGAACTGATGTATGATGGCTTGTGTGCACAGTTCCAGCTGTCTCCTTGCATATTTATTAAGAGATGGTGGATCCACCCAAATCACTATTTTGGGTTCCATTTGATCCTTCATTGTTTTGGTCTGAATTATCAGGAGTCTTCCTTACCCACTGCTGACTCATCTAGGTTCTAATTTCAAAAACTTTTTCTTTTCCTTTCTCAAAACCAGTATCCACTTTTTCTCTGTTCATGCAATTCTTGCTTAGATGATCGAGTTGTTTACACACATAATATCTCTTAGTAGGATTCCTTTTTTTGAGATGATTCTTTGCACAATTTGCACCAATGTGCCCATATTCACCAGAATGACAACATCTGCTCCATGTGTTGTAATCCCAACCAAAAAATTCTTTAGGTAATTGTTCAGTAGGGTTCCATTTCTTAGTTCTGCACTTGGAAGACTTATGACCTTGCTTGTTACAATTGAAACATATTCTTTCAAACTTAGGTTTCTCAGTGCACTCAATTGCCCCATGTCCATGTTTGTTGCACATGTAGCATTATCCATTAAAATTTGACTTTCCATTGCTCTAACACTTATTTGTTGTGTGCCCTAACTTACCACAGTGATTACATGTAGGTTTCTTGTTCTTTTGAGCTCCTTTTTGTGAGGATTCACCTTGTTCAGTATAACCTGATCCAGTCTGTCCATAATGTCTGAATTGAGTTTGCTCTGTCAACTGATCCATGCTTGCTTGTGAATTCATCATACTATCATTGGTTTGCTTTTCAGTGTTGAGATCATTTTGCAGTTTTTCATTTTCAGTCCTCAGATTGATAACTTTTTCATTTGCACTATTGAGTTGATTTATCATATTTGCTTGTTGAAGTGACAAATGATGGATTTCATTTTATTTTTCCTCTAATCTTGTACTTAGCAATATTTTGTCTTCTTGTGCCATTTCTCTATCATTTTCTGCTTGGTTCGTTTGTTCCATGACTTCACATATTCTGACTAAATGAATTTAATGTTATCTCTTTAGCTTTTTGACTTCTTCATGTAAATTGATATTATTTGCAAGTAGGTCTTCAATGGCTGCATTAGCTTCTTCAGAACTTCTTTCTTTGCATAAATCTTCAATTCTTTCTTTTATGTAACTTTTATCATTCATCTTCATTGCTACATCTTTTCTTCTTTTCAGGGAATGAGAGAGCTTCTCCTTGAGTTTTCTGATTTGATCCATGGCCACTTGTAGATCTGTCTTTTCATTTTCAATTGCTTTCTCTAGTTTGTATATTTCCATTGCCTCTGATCTTTGCTCAAGATGTTAAGCTTTTGATAAGAGAACCTATGCTCTGAAACCAATTGGTGGAAATATATTACAGGCTAGGTGACTGAGAGGGGGGGGGGGGGGGTGAATTAGGAACCAATAAAACTTATTCACTTTTATCCTTTATTATATTGGATAATCTAATTGCAAGCATGGAATAGAAAATAAATTAATATTCATAACACTTGACACAATATTTGGTTACCCAGAAACCTTCCAAATAGAAAGTAAAACTGGGGTGGGGATGGTACCCACAATATTTAGTACTGCAGTAATAAATTTGGCTGGTTAAGGCTTACAATTGACCACTTCTGATGGCCTGCCCTGTTAGGAGCAATAAGGACTGTTAGGTCCACCTTGTGAAAGGATTTATACAATACAATGAAGTATGCACTGTGTTAAGAGATTTGATAAGGACTGTTAAGTCCAACATGTTAATGGATTTTGCTGATACACCTGCTAGGATGAACCAGTGAATGATCTGCTATGCAACTCTAATTTGTTGAATAAGATCCTTTGAAATAATACTGATCACCTGAATTTGATAAACGAGTCTCTGTTGTTCCTTTATACTGTTGGAGCCTTCTAATCAATCTGCCACTTCATATTTGCATTGATATGTTCATTCTTTTCACACACATTTGGATAAACAAAATGTCTTACATATATACCTTATCCGAATCAATTACCTCTATAAGTCGGCTACTATCTTATTTAATAGCATCAAACAATATGAACTGAGTTGGCCCAATGCTGATACTCGGGTCCAACGATCCACTCAGGTGATACATTGACACTCAGGCGACACAGTGAATTGGAAACTCTAGCACTCGGTTAACACTGGGTGCTTGGGTCACATTGATCACTTGGAGCTGGTATGCAACTCAGGTAACACTGGTGACTCGGGTGATACTGTTCTGAACTAACTACTCGGTCGACACTACAACTTCTTAGCTCGGGTAACACTTTAAGCTGCTGGCTCAGTTAACATTGTAATCATATAAATGACTAAGTGTTTTGGCACTAATTGACAACATGTCTTGCCATAAGGTCAACAATCCTATGTCAACCAAAAAGATGTTTGAGTTAGGTTTTGGTGCTCGGTGACTGTTGGCATCGGTGCTTTACCGATTGGGCTTAGTGGCTTTGTTAGTACTCGGTACTGACTTGGAGTCTCAGTTGATGGAGTTCATCGACTTGATGATGGAGTTTTCTGGCTAGCTTTTATGGATTGGGAAAACATTGGATATTGCATCCGCGATTGGAGGGGGTCGTTTGGATCGTGCAGAGTTCTGAGGCATGATGCATTAGATCTTGTGTGGACCTAAATCTGGATTGGTGCATTCTTCTATGTAGTTATTAATTGTTTGAGGCCGACTTAGTCATTTACATGTTTCATCATGGATTGCAATGGGCCAACTGATATTTAATATTGTTTGTAAATCTGGCATGTGGCTTGGTGTATAAAAGGAGTGTGTAGGTAGCATTTAGAGGGCATAAGAAGAAAAGTAGAGCGAAGATAGTAGTAAGTGGATAAGAAGGAAAACTAAGGAAGATTGCTTAGTGTCTTGCGAGTACAAGTTTAGATCTTGCCTTGTAGTTTCTTCCACTTAGCTGTAGAATTGATTGGTGTAGTTGGATCCTGCGAGATCTTGTTGAACTTTCTGTTGTATTGGCTGTAACCAGGAAGGAATTACAGCCTGACATGTTACATGTAATGCTCAGTTATTGAATAAACATGTTATTTGTTGTTCATATATTGTGTTTGCATTGTGCTTTCACTGTGTGGGTGTATATTTTTAAACCTTCCATCCTTGGCACTGCGTCAGAATCCCAACTCAGAAATAATTACCTCTTCCTCTAAATGAACTTCTACCTTTTCACTTGGTCTTGCCTTTATCTTGATCTGTCTTGTCCTGATTAGATCTACTATTTTCACCATAAGATCTACCTCTTCCTCTAGGGAATCAACCACCTCTTCCTCTTTGTATTTGCTCATGTCTTTTATTCAATTTCTCCTCAGCTTTTAGGGCAAACTGATAAGCCTCCTCAATACTCTCCATCTTCACCAAACTGATCTCTTCTTGAATAGAACTCTTTAATCCATTCAGGTATCTTGCAATTCTTTCCACCTCATCTTCAGCATGTCCAAATTTGATATCTAACTTGTAAAATTCCTCATTGTAATCCTTCACAGAGCTATCTTTCTGCTTCAAACATTACATTCTCATAACTGGGTTAATTTGATGATCACAAGGTAGAAACTTGCCCTTCAACTTGTTTATCATCTTATCCCATACCTTGATTTTGTCTTTACCTTTCTTCTTTCGGTCCAATTGCAGATGCTCCCACCACAAGGATGGATGACCTTTTAATTTGTGCTTGCAATCTTCACCCCTTTTTTTTTTTTTTCCCTCTGATATGTTCTCATACTCAAAGTTTCTCCATCTCGGTTATCCAGTCTATCAATTCATCTGAATCCAACTTTTCGTGCTATACTCAAGAGGATTAAAATATGGTGTTGACTTCAAACTTATCAATGCTTGCAGGAATCTTTCTTCTCCTTGATCCATTATAGGTGCAGGTGCGACTTCCTCCTGCACTTCCTCAGATTCATCATCACTAACATCCTCAAGATATCTTCCTCGGCGCTTGGCTGTCTCAACAACTTCTAATCTACCAACAATTTATCTTAGCATATCAGCTAAGCCTGGATTTGCATTCCGCTTCCCTCAAACCATCTTAAAACCCTATGCAATTGCAAGTCAGATCGCAATATGCTACCCCACAAAAAATAACCAACTAGGATTTAGAAGAAGGAACATCACATCTAACCTCGCTCTGATACCACCTGACGCAGGGAGGGTTAGTATATGGGGCCAAATGCACTCCCAAACACCAAACCTACTTGCAGAATCCCAACTCGGAAGTTCAAACATAGAGAAGAAGAGGACTACATAAAATTTAATTTATTCATCAAACTTCATACATGCCGGGTTGTAAGGTCTTCCCAATTACAGCCAATACATTCAAAATCTAATCAGATACAGTCCTCATACATGCGAGATCCACAATCTCTAGCTTCTTCTTCCTAAATTTTTTACTCCTAAACTAAGAACATATCATTACATTTATACAAGAGGCCATCGAAAAAGGTCGACCCAAAAGATCCTCAAGATCCAACATTGGAGAAAGCAACGACCCAAAATTAGGTCCACACGTTCCCCAATGAGCGATCCCAACATTAATATCATGACCAAAATTAGCTGCACATATCGGTCCGAAGATCCAACAAAACAAAACTCACTCAGTGAGACAAGAAATAGGAAACCATCGAGCAAACAAAAACAACCACCGAGACCGTTCGGTGAAACTAGGCCAAGAATAGTAACCAATTTTGATGGTGAACTGAGATAAGAACCTTCAACCGAGAACTCCAGAATAGTTACCGAGTAGTTTACCGAAAGTCTCCAACAAGTTACTGAGATCAAAAGCAAACATATTTTTGGTTGACACAAGATTGCCATGAACCCAAGATGCTCTTGCATTAGGTTGTGTGCCAAGAAGGGGGTTTGAAAACCTCAGTCCATTGGGAAATCAAGGCAAATCCTGAAATCCAAAAATGCATGTAAAGGATCTAGGTGGAAGATGAATTATGTGATTGGATAAAAAATGGGAAATCATGCAAAGAAGTTAGAGGCATTCTCGAGTTTTGAACAAATAATGTTGATTTGACGGATGCATAAGTGCTAGAAGGACGTGAAATCAATGTGGGAACCCATACATACTAAAATGGGGCTAAAAATGAGCACCTAATAAGGGTGCTTAATTTTTAGGATGATAAACACACATACACATACATAATGTACTATATATATATATACATAACAAACACACACACACACACACACACACACACAGAGAGAGAGAGAGAGAGAGAGAGAGAGAGAGAGAGAGAGAGAGAGAGAGAGAGAGAGCCTTTGCTTGTGTGTTGGAAGTTATTTTGATTGTGTTGGGTAACCTTGATGACAATTTGATATGTTTGATGTTAAGAAAAGGTGTCAAATCAATCTTAGGTTTGATTAAAAATAATTGATAAACTAATCCCTAGCCATACCTTGATAATTAAATGCTATTCGAAGACTACATGATCACTGCCTTGCTACTTTGAGTCATTTGGGAAAGTGTTTCACTTGTTTGGAAGTTAAATATGAGAAGCAAGTTACATCAGAGTTACAACATTCTACATTTAGTTTCATACCTTCGACATGTGGCTCTATCATCATATCCAAAATGCTTCTCACATGGTGTGTCACATGCACCTCTATCATATGTACTTACATCTTATGAATGCTTATCCTACACGATTCTTGATCCAACAATTAAAAGAATGTTGAATTTGTTAAAATAGATCTTATCACATAACTTAACCTTTAATATACAAATAATATTATTGTTAATTTGACAAAAAAATATTACTAAGCTTTTCACCTAATACTTCTCATTTGGAAAAATATCTCCTACTTATCAAAAAAATATTACTAAGCTTTTCACCTAATACTAAAATTTGATGATTCCATAATTTTTTAATAGTAATAATCATCAAGATAAAAAAAAGTACTTATTTTAAATTTTCCCTCTAAAAATTTTATGACATTTGATGAAAATTTCAACTCCACCACACACAACTGGAAATCCAAAAGCTAAAAGTGAGATGCTCCTATTTCAAAAAATATAATTCCAAACTTTCCTGTAACAATTTTTTCATGCTCTCACACTTCTCTTTCCAAAATTACAGGTCTTAAAACCCCTTGCATGCGATCGCTTTCACAGTGATATATTGCAAAGGCAGTAGCAGAAGAGCAGATTATATAGTTCAAGAAAAGATGGGAATGGCGAGCTTTGCTATTTCGAGAGCCACCACTTCCCCCCGTCTGCCTCCTGCGCTGCGCTTCAATTGCAGGTGCTTTGTCTCATACTTTCATTTACAAAGCTTATATTCATGACGAAAGGAATATGGAATTCCAAAAGATGAAGAAGATTTGTGCTATAATATTTCTCTATGCAGCAGGGTCAGGGGATTAGTTTTGAAGGCACCCAAGTCCAAGGTTTGTGTAAATGCCACTTATAACGACTCCTCATTTCAACCGCTTGACTATGGGGCAACAAACACACCACGCTCCTTTCTTGTTAATCACCCAGGTAAGTTTCATATTTTTTCCCCCAGTCCACATGAGGGCTTCTTCTTTTACTTTAATTTCACCTTGCAATGTATTACTTGGCTCTGGTTTGGGGTGCCCTGTCTTATGCAGTGTCTTCCGGTTACTTACTTTCAACACTTGAATTGTCTAGTACGGTTTGGAATCCATGAAAGCTTCGTGTTTTACGGGTTTCAACGAGAGAGGATTTTCCATGTTGTTTTTCTTATATATATCACATCAAGTTCGTTTCTAGTTATGGTATTTAACAAGGGTTTGGTTATTTTAAGAACACTGAATATATTTCTACTAGCTTTTTACGATAATTAGTGGACTGCTAAAGTATCATTGCGTTCATTAAGGTTTGCGTTACTCCAAGGCTTCCATGGAGAGGGGCGATCAGGATTGCTATACAGTATACAGTGATGCAGAAGGAATATGGGTAACTATAGAATAAACTTTGGTGTCATGCTCGTGTTTTTGTGTTGCTGTTTCTTTGAAATTCGGTGGCTTTTTCAGGAAAAACATTAAAGTGCAGAAAATGTTAAGCGGGTTGGGGAATGCTCCAGCTTCTCTTTACTATTTCCGGTCAATTTTTATTTAGATAAAGCTGCTTGTTCTGCAGCCGAACCGAGTAACTTTGACGGGATCACCTGCACGCCAGCCCCTTCCAGGGGATCCGCCATAAGTTGTGCGAGTTGTGCCCTTGGATTTTCTTTTTTGATATGATTGTATTTACTTGCGGGGTGGACTTGAGCTTAGATGCTATGACTGAAAACTATCTCTTTCACTTGAGATCGCGCCTGACCTTGTCTTACAGCGAGCATACCACACCCAACAGTGACGTGGCAGTCTATCCAATTTCAATACTTGTGATGTCATCCCAGAGCATACCGGATTTTTGTATAGTAAATTATTGTTGTAAAACAAAATTTAATTGAAAAACATTTTATGATAGGTAAAAAATCAAATAAAGGGACCCTACAGCTAAAGCCTGAAAATCAGCATGATATAGCAACGAAAAATTCTTAAAAAACTAATCCATCAAGCTAGAATGTTGAGAGACAAGCATCAAGTGAAGTAACAGAAAATTTTCTATACTTCTGCCACAATGTTATAGAGAATTAGTTTGAAGCCATGTCCATATTCTTTCCCCCTTTATTCCAATTATCCATATTTACGAGAACTGTCCAACTTCTATTCAACCCAAGCTTATCTACTGTCTGCTCAAGGAGCCTACTTTTGGCTGTGGGACTGATATATAAACGCTAGCTACATACTACACAGAGCTTGAAAGGGGTCATCTTTGATTGTCCGTAATAGAAACTTGTTGTTCTTCTCCCTACACTTACAAAATTTCTTTTGACTTGGACCAGCATGGGGCTAGCTAAAATGAGGCTTTCAGCCTGCTTGCTCAGCACCAGAGTTCATTTCTGCATGCTCTGCCAAGTGCCAACCACTGGCGTCTGCAGACAAAAATGTTGAGATTTTGTTCTTGTTGGACATATTGTTTTTCCTAGTCAAATAATTAACCAGCAAGCTTTTCACTTACCTCTTCACTGGAAGATGACACCTCTACAATGTCATCTTCCACCCTCCTCTCTTCCCCTTTTTCACTCTTCCCCTTTTTCATCAGTGGAGAATCTCTGCAAGTCCCATCTCCTCTCCTTCAGTCTCAGGGGCAATTTTGTTGGGATCCGTGTGAATTCTAGTGTAAGTGACATCAGATTTCTTTCCTGGATTGATCATATCTGTTGCAGAGGGTTTCTGTAACCTTCAGAATCTCAGATTCAATCGAAGAGCATGATTATATCCCTGCAAACTGTTAGAACATAAACATCTTCCTTAAGGGTGATTCTATTCCTGGAATTCACAAGAGCCGTCTATACTCCAAAAGTCCAATAAAATGTATTACCGTCATTACATTCTAGTTGTTAAAAATGAGAAAGTTTGCTAGATGATAGAACCATTTGGTGGAGTTAGTTTTTTTAGTAGTTGTTGGATGCCACCAAAGGTATTTTCAACAACTTTATTTTAGGGGCATCTATTTCCTTTTATCTTTCACAATTCCTCTCTAGACATAGATTCTGGCTGACAATGGTGTGGCGACTTGACCATATTTGTATTGGGTGGCACTTCATATCGCATTTCCATGATTGAAGTAAATGCTGCAAGCTTTTGGGAGCTACTTAAGTATAGTTGTATTTGTCTATAATTTTAAGCCCATATTGAGTTTGCATGCTGACAATGTATAAGCAAATGATTTATTTCTTCATATTTCTCACATGGAGGACACCTTGAGGGTCTTGGGGTAACCCTTACTTGTACCGAATTAGGTATGATGGGCAATCAGCCATATGTACTCCTCTCATGATAGCTACCTTATAATGTTCTTTGATGGTGCATTTTCTGGACTTAAAGCACATTTCTATCTCTTTATCTGGGGTGTTAGAGAAATTAAACAACAAAAGTTTTTGTTCTAGACATTTACAGTGATGATCAGATTCAAGGGTAGACCATTCCAAGTGACCCATCCGGTCCTATGCATACTGAGATAATCACTCTTTTTTTTGCCAAAGTTTCACAGCACTAGAGTTGCGGGGGTCTTAGCTCCATGATAGATGATAAGGAACTTGTATCTATTTATGCTTCACACCAAAAGCATGCTTTGTCAACCCTGCCAACATCTCATTTCAACAAAAGCTTGAGAAGGTCTAGAGAGGCAGTGATGAGGCTCTAGATGGGGTCTCTATATGGTGGTTTTGTGTAGTGAAAGCTCTGGTAGAGAACATAGATTTGAGGTATTCCTTTTGTTAGATTCTTTCCATAAAGCATTATTTTCAGATTATGCCTCTAGGCCAACGTGGTCCCTAAAGCCAAGCTCAACTTTTTGTTAATTCTTATGTCAATGCCACTAGATGCTTTGGGCATGCAAATCTTTACCAACTTATTTATGAGATCTTTTACTCATCTTCAGTTCCATTGCAAAGAAAGTCTTTTGCAAAACCCAAGCTATAGTTGCAACTTTGGTCAAAATTTGAAGCATCAATATTATGCAGACTGACATAGGTTGGATTGTGGATTTCACCAATTGATTTCTTTGCCCCAAGGGCAGCCTTTTTTATTTTCAGCTTTTTAATTTAGACATCATCCCGTCCACTACATGTTTCCATTAGGTATTTGATTTTCTACTGATGCAAAAAGCATCTCAGCTTATCTAAGTAGTAATATTGAACAAAATTCTGTTTCCTTTTCTTTTTGAAAAAAATATTTTTTATATAGTTATCAGGAGATGTGGAAGTACATGCATCAGGAGATTGATGCTGATGCCAATCAAATCTGGGTACACGAGTAAAAAAATGAGACAGCTATATTATATATGAATGTAGTCACTAGAAATTGTGGGTATGGGGAGAATGACACGGTCTGCGTTCCTAACTTCCTATAATAGAGTTTCTTGGTAACTGTGTTTTTTTTTTTTAGTGTTTTCTACATTTTTGCATCTTGCAGTTTGGATCCCTTTGAAGTGGATTATGGCAATACAACTCTTGGATTGTACTATGCTATGTTACAACCTGAATTAGTTAGATCACGGCCTAATATTTTTAGTGCATATATGAACTTTGAATTTTGAGTAACAGGCTAGGAGTTATGAACTCCACCAGTAGGGGTATCAAAATTTAGAAAAAAACTCCAGCAAATATATTCAGTTTTCTGATAAGTTTATGCTTATCTGGCTGTACATTTAACTTCCAAGGAAAATAAATCACTAATTGTCTACTGGCCTTAGTTCTCGCCAAAAATCCTAATTTACAAGTGTTAGTAAGTTTTCTATTTCTTGTATTGTAAAGCTATACAACAGTTGAATTCAAAGTCTTAAGCAAAGTTGAAGGCATACATCTCTTTTATAGAGTTCCCCATTTTGTATAAGCCATCAATTGAAATAAGAATCTACTTTGTCTAGCTAATCAATAATTGTCAACATTTATTTGTGTGTGTTTTGTTTAATTGTTGCTTATAATATATTAAGTTCCTCAACCAATGTATCGTCCCTTCAATGACTATTTTAATTTAGGTCAATGGCATCAGAGTCTATTCATTTATGTTTACCTGTGAACATGGTTAGTAATCGAAAGCTTTGGTTGAAATGGGATCCATCAAATTATCTTTTTGATAGATGCAAATAGTTGGGCATTGAAGAATGAGCTATTGACTCCTTGAATCCCTTCAAGGTGTTGACTGAGAAGGCTCTAGAAAGACAATGATTGGAGATAATAAATCAATTTGCACAAATGGTCCAAAATGCCCTACATATGTTGTGAGCCTTGCTAGAAAGACGGTTGACAATCTCCCTTCAAAGTCCTAAACCTTGACATTCCCACCTATGAGAGAGTGTTGATGTTTTGTAGCTTCTGTCGGATAAATCCTATGAGGCTATATATATATATATATATATATATATATATATATATATATATATATATTTTATTATGTGAGATATAATATATATATAGATATATATCTAAAACAATATTAGGAGAAGTTAATATAATAATGATTCAGAAATATTACATGTGTGTGTATATATATATATTTATATTTATGTAGTTACATAATCAATTGTCATTATATTAATCTCATAATAATGAATAGACATGTCCCATGAAGGGACATGTCTCTCCTATCCTCATTCTCAACATAAATGAAAGAGAGATTGCTGCATTTGAAAAACACATACAACATAGAGTGCTATTACATTTGCAGCTATCCTAAAACTTAACATGGTATCAGAGCCAGATTGCAAATATAAGAGAGTAGTTTGTTGATGGTGAATGTGTGACTGTCTCAGAAAATATAGTCTCAGTATAGGGACCATATCTCACAAATCCACTGTTGGATTTTGCTGAATTTTGGATATGTTGGTGAAAAACAAATTTTGAAGAATCTCACCGGAGCGATTGGAGAGAGAGTGTGGGGTTCAAAAGTTATGACAGAATGTGTACGGGTCTATGTGAAATTTTTGAAAGCGGCTTTCATTAAAGAGATATATTAATTTGTTATGATCGTGGTCAAGCATTAACAAAGAAGAACGTATTCAAGGAAGGGTGTCTCTTTCTATAAAGAAAGAAATAATTATAGAGTGTCACCTCTGTCAATCAAGTCATTTCACAAGAAGACATGAGAATTGTTCAACGATATAAGAGTGGGAATTGTACATTGTGGGGGGGGGGGAGGAATAATAAC
>MU228140.1:1420727-1432786 GCA_018584345.1 Thuja plicata
ATCCACATCTTGAGACTATGTTTCTATTGATTACATCATGAGGATGATGCTTTTATTGCTTACATCATATGATTGATGTTGTCAAGTGTCATATAAGTGTTGACATTTATCCTCCCTAGCTAAGAGGTATTGTTGATGTTTTGTAGCTTCTGTCAGATAAATCCTACGAGACTATTGAAAATACACACACACACACACACACACACACACACATATACACACACACACACACACACACACACACACATATATTATGTGAGATATAATATATATAGATATATATCTAAAATAGTATTAGGAGAAATTAATATAATAATGATTCAAAGATATTACATGTGTGTGTGTGTGTGTGTGTGTGTATATATATTTATGTAGTTACATAATCAATTGTCATTATATTAATCTCATAATAATGAATAGACATGTCCCATGTCAAGGGACATGTCTCTCCTATCCTCATTCTCAATATAAATGAAAGAGAGATTGCTGCATTTGAAAAACACATGCAACATAGAGTGCTATTACATTTGCAGCTATCCTAAAACTTAACAGAGAGAAATTGATTCAAATGCTATTGAGGAAAGGAAGTTCAAATCGGAAAAGTATTTCTTAGAGTAAATCACATTTGCTTTCCAAAAAACTAAACCCTATGTTCAACAATGTTGGGAGGTTAGTTTGCTAGGGAAGGAGAGATTTGTGGAACTCTTTTTAAATCTAGTGATGAAAGTAAATTTCACTTGGGGAGGTTTATTGGAGGCCATCAAGGAAGATTTTTTTATGAGGTATGCACGAAAAAAATTAAACCCAATGGCAACTATTGTGATAGATCAATCTAATTTGTACAAGACCACCAATTGTTTACACACATTGTCTTTATAAAGATCCACATTGAGGGCTTTAAGAAGTATCTAGTCCTCAAGGGTCGCAACAACCTTCATCATTGCATTTAGAAAATGATGGTATATCTGAATTTTGAAACTCTAGGGTCTGCCTACTATAGCATGGTGAAAACTGAAGAGAAATCCAAAAAATCTTTTGGAGGTTCCAAGCTAAAGGGAGACAACGAAATCAGGTTCAAAAGAAAGAAACTAAGTAACAATACTCTACCATGAAGCAAACACCAAGGAAAAGTGGAAAAAACCCCAATAGAATGCAAGCATGTGGTGTGAAACTCACAAGGCTTGCAGGATGACCAAAACAACTTGAATCAAGAAGGCTTTCTTGACAGAGTTATAGAAACTAGAGATAGGTGTGACATCAATTCTTGCAAATCTGTTTGAGTGGAGTGAAAGAGATCATATCATTGATATGGATCCACATTCCACCATTCCAATTGCAAAGATCTTCCACTAGAAGACAAGGAATGCCTATTCCACTCATAAATTTGCTTGAATGAAAAGGCTCTACATTGTATTGTGGACACTAGAAGTCAAAAGAACTTGATTTCTACTTGCATAGTTAAGAGACTAAACCTGCAAATAACACCTCACCCACATCCATATGCCATCAAATAGGTGAACTAGGGCAAAGATATGCATCTTAGTCAACAATATTGTCAATTCTGTTTTATCAAACCTGTCAAAAATGAAATGGTTTGCGAAATGGCACCCTTGGACATTTTAGAAATTTTGCTATGGCAACCCTAAATGTTCAAATGTCATGGTGTCGATGATACTAAACCTCAAAGTTTAGTTAACCGTTCTAGTTCTCACTCAGGTTCATGGATTTTAGTAACAATTTTTTTGGGGTTGTGTTCATTTTGGGTTTGTCTATACAAAAGCAGTTTAAAATCATAAATATATACATATTTGCTGTAATGAAGTTTAGGATATCACATAACATCATATAATAAACAAAATTACCATTTAAAAAAATACTACAATGTCAATTAATCAAGCTCAAATGTCATGATAAATATTCATTGTTCCAACTTTAGAATAAATATTAAAAATAGTGATGTCAACAATCAGCCATTAGGCTTGAGTGTCATAGGGGTCTTTAAAAATATTATCATCATCAATATTATTTTATTTAGCTACTGGTAAATTAGAAGAACCACAAGTGATACCGCTAGCACTCAATGCTCACAATTTGGCTTCTCCTCAAGTGCAACATGTTGGTAAGTGTTAGAATCCATTTCTAAAATGTCCTTAAATATTTTAATGGCAAATCCTGATTTCGATTTTTAATTTTTCGAATGAAAATGGAATGTTATAACCATGTTTAACTCTAAAATTGTATATTTCTGGTTTCTTTCTACTTTTTTAGTAAACTAGAATGTAATAGCTAGTATGTAATTCGATCGGCTGAATTTTTTTGGAACCTTTCAATTTGACCTATTTTGCTCTAAAAATAAACTCCTAATTCTTGGAGCGAACCCTATTTATAGTAGAAAAATTAGAATAAACCCTAGGGACAGAAAATAGCTAGAAACCCTTTCAAAATTATTTATTATATTTTAGAAAATAAGAACAGTTGTTTGCAAATGTCAAAATGTAATTTTCTGAATTTACGAAATTATCACTCACTGTAGCAGCCGTATGGCCCTATGACTAGGCGTTTTGTGTTGTACAGATGGCTGTGAATGCTCCTGCTGCTGTACTATTTGTAGGAAAATTAATAAAAAGTTTCTGCTGCTGTTTAAACCCTAGAAAATGCAGTTGTCATATTCCGTTCTTATTTAAATTATATAGTGCCGGTCAACTATGTTGCACAACCACCTGAGAAAATGTATAGCGAGCTGGAAATGCTCACATTTGACTATTTGATGCCCTCCTTAATGATGGTATAAGTTTCACAATGCTGGAACATCTTGACAACCAAATAAAAGAAATTTTGTTTGCCACTCACTCTATGTCACTGCTGGAATATGCTTGAAACCTTGGAAATTCTTAACAACCTGGATTGGAAACAAGAGTTTTTGTCCTTGATCCAATATGAAAAATTCCAAGAGGGTTTTGTCCTCTAGAATTCGAACATGCCATGGGTTTTTGTCCTTGGATGCCTTAGATTGACCAATTGCTGAAATATGAAAGTAGTATGAAAATGATAGCATGAGTGATCTCCAAATGAAGATAGGCGCCTTGTTGATATACCTTTTGAGTTGGGTCCTTCAGTTCTAATTTTTCCTCTAAACATTTAAAAATAACTCATTTTTTTTTATTTCAAGTAACTAAAAATACTTTAATTTTAATACTTATGTTTAAAAACACCTCTTATTTTAATTCGAAAAAGTGGACATAACAAATTTGGTATGTTGTGGCTCAACCTTCTACATCCTCGTTTCCTCTTATAGCTTGTTTATTTGTGCAAAAGGAGGGGCAAGTTGGGATGCATGTATAGGAAGTGTATTGCCTTTCTTGAGTGCATTTGGTTGCACTTTACCAACTGTGTAATGGAGTATGTGCTCAATTTTTTTTTCAAATGTATATAAACAAGCAATCTATTAAGACAAAGTTTGGAACTTAAAGATACAATTTAGGTATCATAAATTAAACTTCGGTGATAAAATAATGCTTACTTGTGATAAAAATTTGATCATAAGAGGTTATTGGTGTTGGAAGGTTTGGCCATCAAAGCACCACCAATTGTCAGCATTATTCTTGAACTTGTCATGAAGAGCTTCAATACTTTGATTGTTGGAGTGTACAAATTCAATAAAGTCATCCGTAATTGCTTGTTACAAATCAGGATTTGGGAAGAGTACAAAATGTTGCTTTGTACTTTTGGTTGACTTCAAAATCTCAATTTGTCGCGACCTTGTTGGTACAAGAAAGATTTCAACACTACAATATGTTTGGCTCAATGCAAAGGCATGAAGATGTATTTAGGTGGTCATTATGTTCCATCTCACTTCAATAATTTTTTGCACCTATATAAAAAAAGCATTGTTAAAATGTTGGTCTTGATCTTTTCGATCATAGCGTCAATCCTATTATATATCTCTCCCAAACAAAGCTTATGCATGTTAGTGTAACAAATCATATTGACTAGGAGCTTGGTGAAACTAAGGAAATATTCAACATGATCCCACGGTCCACTAAATGTCACCTAAGATCATCCTCCTATTTGCTGCCCTCTTAGTTCTGGATTGCCTTCATATGGATCGATTTTGGTTGATGATCATGTTAGAAAGTGCCTCATGAACCTTCACAAATTGTCTCAAAATGATTGTGTTGAAGGTATTTGAAAAACAAAATAAAAAAATTTAAAAACAAAGAAGAAAACATAATTAAGCAAAAAACCATTTTTTTTTATCAATAAAAGGCCGAAGCCAAAGCTTTTTATTCATTAATTATAAAAGGAAATTACAATTGCTCCATTCACTGCGGGCCTCGGTAGGAAAGAATAAAGCTAAGAAAACCTTCTGTCTTGCCCGAGACATTAAGTCCAGATCACAAATTACTCATCTTGGTTGGTTGCCTTTGTCAAGCATTACAAATTTGAGGCCCCTGTCCCTTGGGAGCCTATATTTTTACATCCAGAATAATATAGTTTGTTTCAAGATATCACCTTGCTAGAAATCCTAACTTGGTATTACATATCAAAATGAAGACCAAATTAATCCTTTATTTATTTGTGATAGGTAATGGGCCGAAGCCTAGATTAATTATTATTATTTGTTGAGATTAATTATTATTATGTGTTAAGTTCAAGTAGACTCGAACCCTCCCAGATGAGAGCCTCACAACTTACTGTTGTGTTGTAGGCTCTTGCCTGTAAAAAACTAAATTATTAATGTGAAATATAAATATTAAAATTTTATAATATTTCACTTACCTTTAGCAACTCCAATTTTGAGAATGTGTTGAGTATCTCCTTGTCTTCAACATATACTTGTTTGATTTAATCAATGTAGGTGCCAATCTTTTGTAGATTGCTCTATAAGTTTTGGCATTGTTTGTTATGACTCGAACAACATTTTGGGACCCAAGTTCCTTAATGGCTATTGTGAGGATGTTAGCGATAAAGGCATTATCCTTCAATTCCCTTTGTGGAATTGATCAATGACTTACTTTTTGCATCTTTCCATCCATATCTCGGCTCGTGAATCTCTTATGTGCTTTAGTGATTCATCTATAAGTTTCTCTTCCTTTTCCAATAAGGTGATATCCATCTTTGCAAAACTTGGGCCCTTATGCATATAGTCTCATTAGTTTTCTCACCATTTCTTGCCAGTATGGTAAGTTAAGAGGATTGAAATCCCATAAATTTGCATAGATAGACCTTGCAATGTGCTGATTGGCAATCTTAGAAGACTTATAGTGAAATAGCATTTCCAACAAATCCTTTGGCCTTTCATGTGTAATGGCCATTGGTTGTTCTTAAAGTGTGGCAAAAAATAGTGGCTCTACCACAAGTCCATAATTAGATGGGGGAGGAGGTCTTATTCCTTGAGGTAGAGCTAGGTGCTGCTGTAATCCCAATGGGGAATTTTTGATAAACAACCCATGTTCCACAGGGATGCATACCCAAACCTAAAATTGGTGTCTTCGTACCACTACGTTTCTGGGATGGTAGATATTTTAAAAATAAGGAAACATCCTCAAAATGTGACCAAATATCCTTGCTACAATAGGCAATGTTTAGACATCCTAGGATGTGTTTGTTCTCGCGGCACACCCCATTTTTGCTTTTGACAGAATGAGGATCCCCTCTTTTTGCTTTGTCGTTTCTCGTTCTTGCAATTTGAGAAATTTCCTCAAAATCCTCACAATCTCAAAATTAGTCATCCAAATGGCTAGAATTCCTTCATGGATGGAAAGAACATAAAAAAAATAACCAAAGCTGCCTTTTGGAGTTTGCTAAAATTCCTTCAAATGTGCAGGTTATTTGCTTGCGAGTTTTTAGTTGTCTAACCAGTTCATTTCTAGTACTCTTGCATTTTGCTACATATTCGGCTCAGTTGGATTTCTCCACACTTGTGGGATTTCCACTTGCTAGTGAACTAAACCTATTGGATCGTTAGATGTCTGGTTCACTTAAGAATTCTTGTAGTTTCTAGTTTATAACCTTTTGTGGAGATTCGACCCACTCTTGAATTAAACCTTTCCAATGATGAAGTTTCAGTTCACTTGCCTTTCACCATAGAAGATCTTATCTACAAACTTCATTCTTGTGGAAATCTGGAGCCTTACTGAACTTCTTTCAAGTGCACTTTAAAATGTCCAATTCACATAGACTTATTTGCACATTCTATAATGAAGACATCATCATGACATTATCTTATTCTTGCAAGCTACCTATGCCCAACTGAATTAGACTTATTGAAATTCAAATGCCAATTCTTTTCAGAAGTTCCGCTTCTGTCCAACGATGACATCAACACATGTTATTTTAATGTCATCTATCCTAATGACCAAACCAAACATCCTTTCGTGTTGCGATGACATCATCATCTCTCTTGATGTAGTTGTTGAGGCAACCCATGTAAACCCAAACTTATGAACCCTAATATTGTAATGTCCCCTTTTGGGATCACCTTATACTTTGCCCTAAACTCACAAATCCAAAATGAAACAAGAGCGAAAACGTAGTTAGAGATGTAATTCTTACTCAAATAAGATAAGTTGTATAAATATTTGAGTCCGATTTCTCATATCAGGTTCATCTCTTAGATCGTTCTCCTTTATCAAATGGAATTCTTCTGCTCAATCTGCTCTCAAAATCTTAATAATACTCTTTTATTGTTACTCCTTTTTTGTTTGGAATGAAATCTCCTTTATACTTTATTGGTGAAGGGGTCACCACCTTTCATTAGAATTGAGTCACCAATTTTCATTGTTGCCTTTGAGAATAATATATTATTTCCAAATTGCTGTCCCTTGGATGTCCTCCTCAAATGAAACATTGTCCCCTTAGTATCTTCCAATGTGGGGGAGAGTCACACCTCTTCATCATGGCTGCCCTTTCCAAAGGTCACAACCTTCCACAATTACCACCCTTTGGATGAGTCACAACCCTTCATACTTGTCCCTCTTTGAAAGAGTCACAAACCTTCATAATTACCACCTTTTTGAAGAGTCACAGTCCTTCATAACCTTTGCCCTTTGAAGGAGTCACTTTCTTATTTTCTTCTCATTTCTTTTTCCCCTTGTATTAATTCTTCCTTGCTTCACACCTTCCCTTTCTCTTCCTTCCTCTCTCCCCCCCCTTTCCAATGAAGTTCTCTTCTCCCTTTTTATATCTGATGATTGAGGGAGTCACAACATTTCATTTCATGACTTTTTACCTTTCATTAAACTTAACTAAATTTTAATTATGTTATATTTTAATTTTATTTTTTATATTTTTAATTTTAATTTTATTCTTGTTCTTTTATATTTTGATTTTATTATTATTGTTTATTATCAAATTCTATTTCAAAAAGGGGACATCATAGTCCGCCCTTCCCAAAATTGCTTGTCCTCAAGCAATGATTAAATGTTCAGGGAATCCTATCTGTAATCCACCTTCCACTGTGCAACTCTGATATTATCATATATATTTTCTCCCTTATTTTGAATGTGAATTATGATTGATAGTAGAAACTTGGAAAAGCTTAATTTAAGATAGGTTTTCTTTCATCTTCCTGAGAAGGTATCAAGGCCATCTCATAATACTGCCAATTGAATTTGCAAAAAACCAACATTTGCATGATAGCATGCCTCAAATTCGTATCTTTTGGTTCACTCCTAATTATTCTCTTCTTCTGGACCAACTAAAAATATAGAGCAAAGCACAAAGCATACACTTGAAAACACTAAGTATACCCATGAATGCATGAAGACATGGAGCATACACGAAGTAGACACGTGAACATATCCAGACACAAAGCATACACATGAAAACACAGAGCATACACATGAAAAAACAAAGCATACACATGAATATGTGTAGGCACAATTCACTTGGCTGACAAGAGGCAAGAATGTCCAACTAGGATAAGATCCATCCCTTGAGGTAATCAATTCATCATTTAGCCTACAAGAGGTTGGAATGTCCAACCAGGAATGTCCAACTAGGACTAGATCCATCCCTTGAGGTAATCATTTCATTATTTGGCCCTCAAGAGGCAAGAACGTCCAACCAGGACCAGGTCCATCTCTTGGGGTAATTAATTCATCATTTAGCCCACAAGAGGCGGGAATGTCCAACTAGGACTAGATCCATCCCTTGGGGTAACCAATTCATCATTTGGCCCACAAGAGGTAGGAACATCCAACTAGGACTAGATCCATCCCTCGGGGTAACCAATTCATTAATTGGCCCACAAGAGGCAGGAACGTCCAACCAGGACCAGAGCCATCCCCTGAGGTAATTAATTCATCATTTCACCCACAAGAGGCAGGAATGGCCAACAAGGACTAGATCCATCCCTTGGGGAAATCAATTTATCATTTAGCCCACAAGAGGCAGGAACATCCAACCAGGACCAAATCCATTTCTTGGGGTAACCAATTCATCACTTAGCCCACAAGAGGTAGGAATGTCCAACCAGGACTAGATCCATCTCTAGGGGTAATCAATTCATCATTTAACCCACAAGAGGCAGGAGCGTCCAACCAGGACCAGATGCATCTCTTGGGGTAATTAATTCATCATTTAGCCCACAAGAGGCAGGAACATTCAACCAGGATTAGATCCATCCCTTGGGGTAGTCTAACTTGCTTCTTATTTGTCATAGGATTGTCACTTCTCATTACCCTTCCAAGTAGGGTTAATTTTAAAACCCTTGTCCCTCTTGTATCCTCTTCTTGGTTTAGAAAGTCACGAATATCTTTTTTTGGACTGTCATACCTTTATCCATGCAATACAAGGTTTGCTTTTCTCATCATGTTCTATGGACTGTCATCTTTTTTTTTCAACTCTACCTTTGATATAAGTTTGCAAGTTGCAACTATGTTCTTGAAGTTTTCCA
The DNA here is from genome assembly GCA_018584345.1 of Thuja plicata. Classification (NCBI taxonomy): domain Eukaryota; kingdom Viridiplantae; phylum Streptophyta; class Pinopsida; order Cupressales; family Cupressaceae; genus Thuja; species Thuja plicata. The sequence continues at coordinate 1,429,627 of MU228140.1, forward strand.
TATATAGACCAAATCCTTGGATTGTTCCAAGGGTTTTAGATTGTCCTAATGGTCTTTAATCATTATAATAATTGATATGCCTCCTCCAAAGAAATAAAAGGATAATTGATTGATCTCCTTCTTTGATTAGTTCTGAAACTCCTTATCAATTTGCTCTAAAAAATTGCTTCTTAAATCTGCTTATGATCTACTCAAGGTCTGTACATATTCGCCATTAAGTTCTGCAAGAAAACACCTTCAAAATCTGCTTAATGTTATTCAAAAAATTCTGCTGAAGAGGGTCTGATACAATCTGTTCCCAAATCTGCTTAAGTCTGTTCACAAGTCTGGAAAATGTCTGCCAATAAATCTGAAAAATGTCTGCAATAAATTGCTTCAAAATCTGCTTATGAACTTCGATGTTTAATACCCAGGAGATCTGCTAAATCTGCTCAGAAAGTCTGAAATAATTTGATTATGAAACCTTCAAAAATCTGCTCCCAAGGTCTGCTCAGATCTACTTTTCAATTGGAGTGATAATCAGTTGAATCCACGATAAAAGGATCTCCAATAACTCTCTATTTATACCCTCCAAATTCTACTTGTAATGTCTCTCAGGCTGGCAGGAACATTTCTCTGATATCACTATAATGTCCCCTTTCGGGATCACCTTATACTTTGTCCTAAACTCACAAATCCAAAATGAAACAGGAGCCAAAATGTAGTTAGAGATGTAATTCTTACTCGAATAAGATGAGATAACCTGTATAAATATCGGAATCTGATTTCTCATGTTAGGTTGATCTCCTTTATCAAATGGAATTCTTCTGCTCAGTCTGCTCTCAAAATCTGAATAATACTCTTTTATTGTTGCTCCTTTTTTGCTTGGAATGAATTCTCCTTTATACTTTATTGGTGAAAGGGTCACCACCTTTCATTAGAATTGAGTCACCACTTTTCATTATTACCTTTGAGAATAATATATTATTCTCTAAATTGCTCTCCCTTGGATGTCCTCAAATGAAACATTCTCCCCTTTATATCTTCCAATGTGGGCGAGAGTCACAACTCTTCATCATGGCTGCCCTTTGCAAAGGTCATAACCTTCCACGATTACTACCCTTTGGATGAGTCACAACCCTTCATCATTTATGCTTTTTAAAGAGTCACAACCCTTCAAAACCTTTGCACTTTGAAGTAGTCGTTTCCTTATTTTCTTCTCATTTCTTTTTCCTCTTCCATTAATTCTTCCTTGCTTCACACCTTCCCTTTTCTCTTCCTTCCTCTCTCCCTTTTCAAATGAAGTTCGCTTCTCCTTTTTATATCTGATGTTTGAGGGAGTCGCAACTTTTCATTTCATGCCTTTTGACCTTTCATTAAACTTAAATTTTAATCATGTTATGTTTTTTTTTTTTTAATTTTATATTTTTAATTTAAATTTTATTTCTTCTATATCTTTTTTTTTGCTTGGTAATATAGGTTATATTTTATTAATAATATAAATAAACATTTGTAGATATATAGTTCTGTTCATATCAGCTCTCACCCCAGCCACCAAAATGGGAGAGTCTGCATTTACAAAGCACACTACCAGACCCCATCTACATTCCAATTCTAAACAACTAGTACTGATAAGGCAAAATGGTCCAACAAGTGGACAACCACCCAACACCTATAACCCCATTTGACTATGTATAGAGCAAACAGAGAAGATTCAAAAAACACAGAGATACCCATGAAAAAGACCACACACAACACCAACATGGACAAAACAAAACCTGGTTCCAGATCAACCTGGACCTATCTTTTATACTATCTTTTCTTCGCCGAGGAAGTCATGTTGCCCTCTAGGACAAAGAGACCACTACTCTTACACTTCCTGTAACCTGGTGTGTCGCCCTCGCCGTTAAACTCTTTAATCTCCAACATACGCCTACTAATCCCAATCCAACCCTTCACCCCTAATTTCCCTCAAATCTTCCACCAAATCTTTATTTTCTGAGACTAGAAGACGAACCCCCATTTTAGAAAGCACATCTGCTTCCAAAGTTTCTTCCCTTCTAACATGAGTGACCCCGAAATCCTCAAAGAGCTCCAAATTTGATCGAATAAGCTTCACATATTTCTTTAAATGCCAAGCATTAGCCTCTCCATTCGTAATAGCCGTTATAGCCAACAATGAATTACCCTCCAAATGAATCATCTTGATCCCAACTCTGAGTGCCTGCTGAACCGCCCAATAAGCTGCTTGAAATTCAGCTTCATTGTTAGTACCATTTTTCAATCCTTTAGCATCAAGTAACAAAGATTTGCCAGTTGAATCCCTAATAGTCAATTCTGCGCCACTCGGCCCCGGGTTGCCTTCCGAGGCCCCATCAAAATTTACTTTGTGCCAACCATTCTTCGAGCCTTCCCAAACTGTTTTCTCCCCCCCCAACTAGAAGAAGGATCAACCCCTCGAGGCCCCCAAATGGGCCTATACTTGAATAGAGGCCAGCAAAACTGCAGATCTTATCGATGAGAGAGAAAGGAATGTTTGCCAAACTTGAATTTGATGCGACATTACTCACTACCTCTGAGATAGCTCTCTCCAATCTGAGCAAGAAAACATGCAGAGGTTCAAATTTATCCTGGAAGATCCTCCTGTTTCGCTCCTTCCAGATTTCCCACAATACCATGGAAGGGCAGATTGACCACACTCCTGAGAAGATTGATTTGCAATTAGGTGTCATCCAGCTCTGGCCTTATTCACTCAAGGTTCTAGGAAATAGACACTGTAGATTTAGTTTAGTCATAACAAACTGCCAACATGCTTAAGTGAACTCACAGTGCAGAAAAACATGATCCAACGCCTCATTATGACTACACATGAAGCATTTGAAGGGTCCCATAAATCCTATTCGCTTCATACGATCACCTGTCAATATTTTCCCTTTAAGTGCCACCCAAGCAAAAGCACCGGCCTTAGGAAGAGTAAGGTTATTCCGACACAACTTTGCTGACCATGTAATGACCCTGCTCAAATCTGATTGAAAACTTTTGATTTTTGGCCTGGGAAATTTTGTCAAACACTTCACATACAAGGGTCATATGACTGATATAACATTTCAGTTTGCTTTAATGACTCTTTTCTTCAATTAGCATCAATGAGAATGCTTGCAAGAAGACTCAAAATTGACTA
>MU228140.1:1433795-1448522 GCA_018584345.1 Thuja plicata
TGCAATAATTCAAGTGATATTTCACACCCTCAAAATTGCCTACCAATTGAGAGTTTTCGTTCTCAATGGCCAATTGTGACTACTGCAGAAACCCTAGGCTCCACAATGCACATCAACAACAAACAACGACATCAACAACAAATCTGGATGCCAAGAATGAAGCCCAGGATGCCTATTTATTCTTTTTTCTCCACTTTCTCCAGAAACTTCTAGAACCTTATTTTATTTTATTTATTAAGTGACTTTATAAAATATTTTATAATTCAAGTCACTTTATTAAATTAANNNAATATAAAGTTACCTTTTAATATTTATTTATTTGATAACTTTATAAATAATTAACTTAATACCACTTATTTATTTAATTAAAATAATTAATTAGTCATCCTCATAAAATATTCATTATTTTGGACAACTTAATTAATTAAATTAATTAAATCAAATTACCTCCAAAATGGGGACATTACAGACCAATCCTCAAGTATCTCCGCTCTTTCAATGATATGATAACCAATTTTAAGAGAGTATTCCCCGTTCTTCAAACTGCACCAGATTACCTTGTCCTCCTTTCCAGTCATAGTTAAGGGTCTAGAGTCCAGAATATCTCTTAAGTGCTGTTTATGTATCTCATCAGCCTGCAAAGTATCTACCTTCTTCCACCTCCACTCTCTACCTTGATCAGTCCTCACTTCCACAAAATCTTTCACCTTAGGACCCCACTGTTGCATTGTTGCATTTCGAATCACATCCAAGTCAGCACGATCCATAAGCACTTCCTTCCCATCCCAAGAGTCGGACCAAAAGTCAGCTCTGTATCCATTACCCACCAACCACAAAACATGGTTAGTGATTACCGGTCTGCATTCCAATAAGAAGTTCCAGAGTGCCGAGCCCCTAGGAGGGTCAGCAACCGTTAGAATCCTGTATTTGTCTGGAGAGTCCAAGTATATCGCTCTAAGTATTCTCACCCACTTCTGGTTAGGATTTCGAACCATAGCCCGTATTAATTTTGCACCCATTGCTTGATTAACAATCTTGCAATTTCTTAAGCCAGCCCCACCCCGAGGTTTAGGTTTGCATACTTGTTCCCATGCCATCAGTGAAATCTTATCCTGATCCTGCTTGCCATTCCAAAGAAATCTACGCATCTTCTGTTCAATAGCTTTAAGCACTTTCCTAGGTAGTTTCATACATGACATTGAAAATAGCGGAATAGCAGAGACTACCGTTTTCAGCATAAGGATGCGTCCAGCTAAAGTAAGCCACTTACTCTTCCAGCCGTCTAATTTTCTTAAACAATTATCAACTAAAACATTCCACAAACCCGCCTTATTAGCTCCCCCAAACAAAGGAATACCCAGGAACTTACCTTGCTTAACTCTGAAAATATTGAGGATTTCCCTTTGAAGCTCTGGTCTAGTGTTGAAAAAGAAGACCTCCGATTTCTGCCAATTTATCTCCTGTTCCGATGCAACAATGTACTTATCAAGAACGTTTTTCACTTAGTTACCGGATTCGTGCAGTAGCCCCCTGATCCGGGTCCGGGTCCGTTACGGGTCCGGATTCACGAGCCGGTTCGTGATGGATCCGGGCAGGGTCCTCTTTTTGGCCTGTGGGTCCGGATGGATCCGTGGCTCGCGGATCCAGACGGATCCACAGGTCTAAATGAGAACCCTGCCCGGATCCATCACGGACCGGGTAGGGAATTCGAGGATCCTCGAGGATCCCGCGTGGACCTGAGCGAATCCATAAGGATCCCGCGGCCAGCCAGGATCCATTAATTCGCCCCCAAACCCCCATTAACCTTCGACTCTTATTAGGCTCCATATAGAAGATGATGATGATGAAGAAGTCTGAAGAGAATCAGAATATCAATAAATTATTAATCCATTAGTTGAACTTCAAACAATGATACTTGAATTGATGTTATGATTTAATTTTGATGTTTTGAATCTTTGAGATTTGGCATTGATCAATGATCAACCATCATAGATTCATACTATGAAATGATTTAGTTTTAGAATTATGTATATTTATCTTATTTTATATATATATATATATATATATATATGTACACACGAATCCTTACGAACCCAAACGACAATTTTTTTTTTTCACGAATCCACGAACCGGATTCACGAGCCCGAATCCGTCCCCGAACCCGAATCGGCAACTAAGGTTTTTCATCACCTTGGCTTCACGAATTGTGGCTTCTCCTATAAGAGAAGTATCATCTGCAAACTGAGAATGTGTGGACGCCTCCACTCCACGAGTAATAGAAATGCCCTTCCACTGCCCCTCCAGTCTCCGTTTGTTAATAAATCGGCCTAACACCTTCACCATAATGATGAATAAGAAAGGAGACAAAGGGTCCCCTTAACGGAGTCCCCTCGTCATCCCAAAGAAGCCCTATGGACTTCCATTAACTAGCACCGATACCCTCAGATTACCAATTAATCCCGACACCCACTCCACCCATCTATTGCTGAAACCAAACTTTCTCAGGACGTTGAACAGGAAGGATCTATTTACCTTGTCATATACTTTCCCTTTCATCAAGCTTGACAAACATTGCACTCTTATTACTTACCCTTATCGAATGAATTGCCTCATGGGCAATCACAACACCTTCAAAAATAGATCTCTCTGGCGTGAATCCACTTTGCTCTTCAGAAATAATCTTTCCCAGCATCTTCTTCAACCTGTTGGCAATGACTTTCGCTACAATCTTGTAGATTGTGTTACACAAGGAGATCATATGATACTCCTCAAACGATTCATTATTAGCTTTCTTTGGAACTAGAGCCACCATCGTGTTGTTAAAATCTTTGAGCATAAAACCCATCTCCCTTGACTCTTCCACCACCTCCAACAACTCCTCACAGAGCACATCCCAAAATTTTTGATAAAAGAAAGCTTGAAACCTGTCTGGCCCGGGTGCTTTATCACCTTCCATTCCAAACACCGCCACTTTCAATTCTTTCATGGTATCCTTTTCCATCAAGACTCTATTATCTTCCTCCGAGATCAATGAAGGAATAACATTCAACAACTCGTCCCCAATATCAGCCACGAGCCTCTCAACTTCAGTCCAAAGCTTTTTGAAGAATCCAACAACTTCCTGGTTAATGTCTTTTGCCGCCTCAATCCGCCTTCCTTCACTATTCACCACCGAGACAATTCTATTGGCAGATCGTCTAGTCCTCACAGAGCAATGGAAAAACTTAGTATTTCGATCACCATCCTTAAGCCAGCGCTCCCTGGACTTTTGCCGCCAATAAATTTCCTCCCTATGCAGGACTTCCGTATACCTCTCCTTCAAATCTTGTTTATTTTTAAAATCAATCTCGTCCATACCCTCCAAGATCACCTTGCTATTCAAAGCCTCAATCTAGCTTTCCAACAATTTCTTTTCTTCAAAAATGTCTCTGAAATGTATTCGGTTCCAAACCTTGAGATTACCTTTGATGAATTGCAACTTTTTAAAGAAAACAAAACTCTTATTCCCCACTCTAGAAGGGGCATTCTTCCACCAATCAGCTACCATCTTGAAAAATCTAGCCTCCTTGAACCACATCTTTTCGAACTTGAAGGGGCATCGAAGAGGAACCGTATCACACTGTATATTAAGAACCATTGGAAAATGGTCAGATCCAGTATAAGGAACAATTTTCGATTCAAATATGAGAGCGTGGGCATCCTAGTTTCCTGCCACAAAAAAGCAGTCTAGCTTTTCCGCTATCCCAGAAAAGCCCAATCTCTGATTAGTCCATGTATAAGCTCCTTCCTGGGTTTTAATCTCCCATAACCCGTTATTAGAAACAAATGTATGAAAATCTTTTTGGATGGTAGAGAATTCCCCTCTACCACCCCTCTTCTCATTGATAGCCAAAGTAGTGTTGAAATCACCCCCTAATTTAATAATCTCATTTCTAATCCTATCAAGAATATCTGAAATCTCATTCCATACTTTTCGCTTTTCTACCATCTCTGTCGGGCCATAACCATTTATTAAGAACATCGATTGTTGAAGGTGGAATAATGAGACACTTACCAGCTGCCAATTCGAACCATTCGAGACTGGAGTTATGTCCATTGCCGAAGGTCTCCATAAAATCCCCAATCCACTAGAAGCTCCCGCCGCATCCACATAAAGCCCATTCCAAGCCCTACCCCTACATAAAAGCTTTGCACCATCATCTTGCTGCATTTTAATCTCTTGAAAGCAAACCACATCTGGCCTTTCCCGATCAAGACATCTCTTGATCAGGCGTCTCTTGTCAGGGGCATTGGAGCCCCTGACGTTCCATGTAAGGAACTTCATTGCTGCCCAGGAGAGAACAAGTCCCTCCCGAATCTAAGTTTAGACTGGTCCTTCATGCTGCCAGCTCTTTCCAAAAGCTCTGGTCCTTCATTTCTTGCCCCTAGTCTTCCTGGTTCTTGTATTGGGCTTCTCGACTTTTGATTTAGTTTGATTGATAGTCCTCTTCCCTAGAATCCCAGGCTCCTCATTCAGGCCAAGAACATCCTCCTCATCTTCAGAGGAAACCTGTCCAACATCCTCGCCCACACTCTTATCCTCCTCTCTTATGTCCCTTAATGGCGACATTGGGATGTCCTTGAAAATAATAGAGGTCATCGGGTCTGTTGAACCAATTTTTGATTTTGTGTGATGGACACTTGGAAATCAGAGAAAAGACACATGAAAAGGATCAAGATTCAATATCCCCTTAAAAGCATGTGTCTGAGGCCTTTTTTCACAACTGTGCAGGTTGAGAAAATGAAGACCACAAAATGGCGAAATTTCGCGTCTGTGCGAAGGTGGCGCAATAGGGAAATTTTTCTGTTACGCAAACAAGAAATAAGGTTCTCACAAAATAGCGATTTTTCGCTATTGCGTAGGCTACATTTTAGAGGATCGCGAAATGGCAAAAAGTGTGCATTTAATGTATAGGTGGCCAATTTGATGACGTGGAATGTACATCCTGAATAACAAGGTGATATGCCAAAAATATTTGAAATTAAGGCTTGAGGGATAAATTGGCACAAGATTCAATTTCTTTGAGGTTCACAAATTAGGACGAATTCTATCAGAAGAAAATTCCTGAGAAAAACATGTTTCACAAATGCTGTAATTTATATATGCTTCAAAATGATGTTGACAGAGGGTGAAAATGAGCGAACATTGCAAATCTAAAAACAACCCAGTTCAGAAAATCCAATTTCCAAGTTGCAATTAGAATCTTAGCTTTTCACAAGATGTTTTGGGTTTTTGACCAAAACCAAATCCGAAAGATAGGTAGTTATTAGTTAATTTGTCAATTAGGTTTTTCAAAAGAAGTTTCCTGATTTTAATGAAGGGTGGTGTCATTTCACCCTAAAGGGGTGTGAAAACTATTCAACCACATATATTATAATAACATATATAAAGAAAAGGGGGTATTGTATGAAGATAGCATGGATGGTGACTGCAACTAAAATGTAAATCAATTTGTATTCACCTTTTTTATTAATACAAAGAAAATTTGTTTCTTGTCCAAGATTGAAGAAGTAAGTTCGTTGTATTTGATTGGATTGGTCCTTTCCATTTTCAGTTACACTGAGTTTTCTCTTTACTGTTAGATGTCGGAAAATTGAAGTCTTTTAATATTAGTTTTCAAACATCAAGGGTTGTATACGAATTTCTCATCTATGCAAATCCTTGTCTAATTGATTTTCTGCCAAGGATTTAAAATTCTTTTAGACTAAAACAAATATTATCATCAATTCATCCTTGATGTCATGGGGGAGAGAATCTAAAATTGAATTGCAGAGTGCACATGAGGGTTCAAACAAAACTTGACTACATTCCGCCCAATTATTTGGATAAGAGACTGGCCTATGTATTTCATCAAAGGTTTTTTATGGTTGTATGAGCATTGAAGTTCTTTCATTTCATCCTTGTGAATTATATTATATGGTACCCGAAGTATTTTCCTTAGGCACAAATACAAATTCTGTTTACAAGCATTCATAAGTGTTCATAGCTGTTAAGCACAAGTACGAAGTGTATTTTCTTATTCTGATTAGTCTCAAGGAATATTTGCCACCTTGAGAGATCAAACAAGTTTAAATTCGCTATATAAAGCCACCTTTGTGTTTGGGGTGAGGGTTTACCCGCCTAGGTTTAGTGAAGCCTAAAGTGCAGGGGAATTGGACTATTCTCGTTCGTTGGCCAAGATTGATTGAAGCAATCTAGGAGAATTGGAAAAAGCTCTTGGATTTCCAATCTGCGGTTTTGGGAACCAACAGGGTCCATTACCAGCTCTGACCGACTCACACTCCCTACCACCACATCCTCTTTAGACATTTCCTGCAAGCTATCCTCGACCACTGAATCTACCCATTGTGGGCCGACCTGAACCAACAATCCCTTCACATATCACTTTGCTCTCTGCCATCATATTTTGATTCTGCTCCTTTGAAGACTCCCCTATTACCACTTCCTCCCTTCATCTTTATTACCTACTTCCATATCCGTTGGCACAGTTGGGGATTCCCCTCCCCTTCCCTCCATAAAGCTTGCTGGCCTCTCGTCATTTCCTTCTACCTCAACACATTCGGTCCGATGAGCTGCATTCACTCCCGCTGTCTTGCAATTTTGGTTAACCGTGAGGACATGTATCTCCTTCTCCAACAACACCGCACCAGTTCCATTCAAACCATCCCCATTTGCATTTTGTAAGGCCTTTGTCTCTAATTCTGGTTGTTCTCTTAGATTGGCCGAAAGAGACAACAACGTCTCCTCCAACGCATTCTGCTCCAAACACTTCCCTTCTTGTCCCTTAAACATTCCTCCCGAGTATGGCCCCACTCTCTACACTTCTTGCATTGCTCTAGAATCTCTTCCACCTCAATCTCCTGCCACCAAACCCCAGCGCTGGTCAAAATCTTGATTGCATGCGGCAAGGCAGGGTGAGGTCACTAGTTAATGCAAATCCTGGCATACATGCTATGGTCTGTCTTCTCAATCACCTCATCTGCTTTAATGAACTTGCCAAGCCTGTCACCAATCATCCTGAGCGTATCCTTGTTCCAATACTCATGGGGCAGGTTATAAAGCCTAACCCAGATAGGTACTTCCTCCAAAATCGCTTGCTTAGGGTTAAAATTGGGCATCCAATCTCGGATGAAAAACCCTATTTCTCCCATCATGAACGACCTGTTGTACAATACCCATTGTTTCTCTTGCGCACAACCTGCAATAACCAAATAGAAACCATTCGACAGTGATTTCAGCACATAATGACTACCCCAGTGGTCATCACACCACTTTCGAGTCCGTGCAAATGTCGACCACCCTCCACCCCATTTCATAAAAAAGGCCCATTCTTTGTACGTCTCTGTTGTAGCCTTCTAGACTTTGGAGTCTATTCACACTGTTTTAGCCTTGTTGTCCACGGTTGCCGACTTTTCTTTAGGCACCTGGTTGGGAACGAAAGGATCTTTGGGTTTCCAGACTTTCTTTTCCACCTTCTGTAAACCACTGCTTGTCCCATTTACCAAGCTAGGTACCCATTCCACCTAGGGTTTTTGTCATTCACCGTTTGATCGCTCCGAATGTTGCTCAAGACATTCTCCACCCAACGTTTCTCCGAAACCGGCCAAGCCCTACCCAGAGACCTCCATGCCTCCTGCACCAAGCAATCCTCTTTGAATCCATTCTTGGAATAGCCTCGATACTGGCCGTATCGTCCGCGCCGTTCCGTTCCTCTTACTCTGCGCTCCATTTTTATGCTTCTTCCACTTAATTATAAGTCCTTTTATATCTTGATTTTATTATTATTGTTTATTGTTAAATCCTATTTCAAAAAGGGGACATCACAAATATAACCGGTTCACCAGTGGTTTTCTGCATACCAGTAGTAGGTAGGACTCTTGCATTTGTGGGAAGGCAACATCCATCAAAACCGATCTTGAACTTAGGAAGCAATCATTGGATTTAAAGTTTCTTGGCGTGTGTTAAATGATAAGTCTATAACTTAATAATTGAGACTCCTAAAATATTGACATACTCCAATTGCATGATGGGATGTTGATCCTGAAGATGCCCGCAAAAATTGTCGAGAAGGCACGTGAGAGATCGGTTGGGGTTCTATTGGACGAGTCTTAGCAACGACTACAATTTAGACTCTAGTTTTTATTTAGGTAGAGATGAGGCTGAGGCATAGCAGCAAAACGACTAGTTATTGACAATTTGTCATTTTGTAGTTGTGGCTTTGTAGCATTTTCATTTTGTTATATGTTCACATTGATAATGAAAACTTAAATGACATTGAAATGTTGTGACTTTGTATATTGACCTGTACAAATTTTTAATCCACCTCTAATATTTCATTGCTAGCATTTTCCTTCTTCTTTTAGCTAGCTGATTGGATCTTGATCAAGGTGATTTTTTTTGGCTAGATTAATGGGTTATTCTAGTGGTGAAAGCGTGGAAAATGGAGGGGGCATAGCTAGGAGTCTGGAGGGGTCTAGAGTTATTGACCAAAATAAAAGGTAAACAGGAAAACAATTGCCTTGTGGGCTTCCATGAGGGAGATCTCATGCACCAAATTAGTGTCCCATTTAGTGGTGAGAGGGTGACATGAAAAGCAAATAACCTTTACCTATTGGGCCTCCACCTTTGAGAAACAAGAAAACCATCCATTACAAGCAAGAATATAATCCTAAATACAGGACTAGAAGCCATTACCTGCCAGTTGAAAGCTAAGGAAACCTACAGCAATAATTACTATTAGTATCAGCTGAAAGTGCTCATAGTTAACCAGCTAGGATAAAATTGAGCTGCAATACATCGCCTATAGCCTCAACCAAGTAAATAAGACCAGTGTAAAACCAGAGGGATATTGCCACATTACTCAAGCTAGGAATAATACTGAAATGCCATCCACCTTCATTTGCCAGCTGCTTGTCCTTAGCGGGCATTTCTTTGAGTTCTTTAGCATCGATGAGCAACATCATTTCTGCAGAATTGTATTCTGCCCGAGCTTTCCACCATGCTGATACCTGCTTTGGGCAAGGGAGGGGTAAAGTGGTCTTTCTGTGCAGAAGAACATTCATCCTTGCTAGCAGCAAAATTGTCATGATCGAGGAGCTCTAACTGGTGTAAAAGGTGCACCACATCATCTCCTGTATGTTGTCACTCCTTATTCCGCTTTCAACTTTGTAACTCTAGCCTTCAAAAAATCAATTGTATTACTAGCAAACAGCAAGAATTCTATGGCAAGATCCTGGCAGAAAAATCCTGCTGTAGAAACTGAAAGCAAAGGGGTTCTTGAACCTGTGGTTAAGATGATGTTCAAAGAGCTCCTGAAGAGCATCTTTTGGATGTGACTTATCCAGAACAGCTTCCCCAAGGATGGTGAACACAAGCCTATGTAACAAGAATCTTGAAATAGAAACACCTGACATTGTTATTCCAGACAGGCCCACACAATTTATTTGCAAGAGGGAATAAAGCAAGAAGCCACTAGCAGGGGATATTGCAGCAAACACCTCTGCTTTGTATACAGCAGAAGGCACACATAGCCACATAATTTGTTAATATGTACGCAAGCAGGAGAAAGCAAATTTTTTTAAGCAAATGAGCTTGTCTAGAAGCATAATTTGATAGAGCTTCTGAGCTCATTATGGTGGAAACATTTGTGCAAAGCAAGGCTAATGTTAATCTTAATAACTTAACAGAGTTTTGTACAAAATTTGCCCTTCAGTATCAAATGCAGTCTTCTCTTACATTAGATCAATATTAAGAATGTCTGTGAGTTTGGGGCCTTCTATACTATAGCTTCATTGGCAGCCTCTATCTTGATATGTCGCTCTTTAACAACAACATTTATGGTCTTTATGTGCACAGTTGTGGTTACTGTTATCTTCATCTAACTTTTTTATTGAAATCCCTGTATCTTGTTGTCTCTAACTATTTTCAGTGGAAGATGAGTTTCTGTACATGGTATATTTTATAAATCTCTCTGTTCTCAGAGGAACCTTGGAGAGTTTTATATGTTATAGGGCTTGTGCTTATGCCATCAATTAATTTTTTTTTCACATAATAAAGAGACATGTTTGGTATGACAACCGATAAGTACTGGAGCTATTTTTGAATTTTCATCTTTAAAAAATGAAGAAATGTTAAATCACTCTTGTGAGAAAGGGCATAAACTTAATGATATGGTTTTCCTTTCCATTTGGTTTGAGGAAAATTAGCATTTGCTTATTTTATTTCAAAAATTAAATTATTTATCTTGAGTAAATGTCCCTGCTTTAGCTGTTAGTATTTGTATGGGAAGGTTTACACTTGAGTTTGATGGGGCAATTCAGATCATTATTTCAAGCCTACATTGGATTTTTCTTGTTTTTCAGGGCAGAACGGAAAAGTTTATGTCAATCATGCATTCTTCAAGGGTAAAGCGGGTCTCATCTTGCAGCCCAAAGCACCCGAATTTAGTACATTGGATGTAAGTATCATAATTTGGTTGAATTATTTGGAAAATGTGATTTTGCTCTGGAGTTTTGGAGGCTGTAATGCATATGTGGTTTGTTATTTTGTTCTTTTAGTTTTTGTTATTTCTAGTAATTGTTTAACTCATGCCTTTTTCTTTATCTTTGTGTAAGACCGGAGGAATTAAACTTTCAAAGGCAGGTGTTGTATTTGTTGATTTTGTTCCTGCTACTGGTACCCGTCAATATGATTGGAGTAAAAAGCAGGTACTTTATCCATTATCTGCCCATAGACAAATGCTCTCTATCATGCCTGAATGCTCCCGATTGCATTCTGTTTTAATTTCTCTAAAGATTAAACAAGTCATCTAAATGATTTTGGTTGGGCTTCATCATGGATTTGAGGAAATAGCCTTATGTCTGGGCTATGGTGCTTCTCTTTATCATTTATTACAAATTAAAGTATGAGGTCTGACATGTTTTACTTATCTCAAATTCTTAAAATGCATAATTGGTTTGAAGATTTTTTCTTCTCATTCAGTTTTTACTTTCTGCAGGTTTTTGCCTTATCAGTCGTTGAACTTGGAACCCTGCTAAGTTTAGGTTCAAATGAATCATGTGAATTCTTCCATGACCCTTCCATGGGGACAAGGTAAAACTTGAAGATTTTTTATTATTATTGACTAATAGTTATGTGTCTGTAATTTGAAGGTATCATATTCTATGCTCTTATTTATGAGTACCATGAAGTTACGTGGGTGGGGGTTAAACGGAGAATGAATTGATTCGTGGGAGGTGATTTATCATAATCTCATTGCATAAGGCTGATGGAGAGTTCGATTTTCCATTCAAAATTAAAAACATGAAGGAATAAATTGAGGAATTAGGGCTTTTGAAAGAATATATTTTAGGTTGGTATATATTCATGTACATTTTGAGGTCTGCTTAGCCTTATGCTGTCTGTAGCCATAATCATCTTATAGTCATCAATGCATTTTATCATGTTTTTTTCTCCATATATGGCATGTCAATCACAATCCTAGTTGTTAAAATGATGTTTCCTTTCCCAAATATGGTTTCATGAACTGAAACAAAAGAGGGTAAAACCTGGCTTGTTTAAATGGATAGATTTTGCTTATTTTTTTGGCTCAAATCCCACTTGCTTGCTCCATGGTTTAGTTACATGGGCTTTTCTCAAAATTCGTGGGCTATATTATGAGTTGTTTTGTTACTTTTGTGGCAGAAACTAGCATTCTGGCCTTGTTATTTGACGGTGTTCGTCAATATGATCTAATTGTGGTTCAATTATTTTCTCCCCATGTTATTATGATTTTTGGTCATCTTAGTAATTCTTATAACTTTTTGCAGTGAAGAGGGGAAGGTAAGGAAAGTTTTGAAGGTCAGTCCGCTTCAAGATAGGGGAGGATACAGCTTCATCCTAAGTAAGTTCTTTTAGTGTTCTTGTTAGAAATTGTTCTGCTAATGGTTGTTTCATATACTAATAGTCTGTACTATAGAGGTCTGTGCACTTGGTTGCATTTTGATTGATTATAAGAAGACTACCTTTTAACATGCAATTCTGTTTATAGTGTTTGCTATAATATAATTATTTTAAAATGAGGCATTTAATAGCCAAGGAGGTTTGCTTAACAAGTTATTATTTAAAGCTTGTAATCTTCTAGTACATAGCTCAAAACCTTGCTGGAAAAGGTTCTCTTTATGCTGCATACATTTTGTGTTGTAATGAGAGGGCAATATAGTTATTCAAGGTTGTCAGGCATTTAATTACTTTTGTTCTATGTTCCACGGCGTTTTGGGGACAGGGACGGGGCACAGCAAGGGACGCATTTCCGGGATGTTTCCTAGAGGGCCATTATTAGGGGATGGTCGTCTATATATATATATATATATATATATATATATTTATATTATAGAGAGAGAAGGAAAGGGTGAGAAATATGTCAATAACTGATAACAATATCAATATGTAAATAAATCATGAGAGCATAATAAATTCCAATAAAGCATTATAACAGCAGTCTCAAACATCATAAAACCATGGTCTATCAATATCCATAAGTATCAAACATGTATCCAAAGTCTGAAACATCAAAATACAAGTCTATGAAACAAAGCTTCATTCGGGCTATCAATATCCAAAGACTCAGTACCATCTGAGTCACTATCACCCTCTGCTAGAAGTGTATCATCCAATGGTAGCCACCATGGTTAATGCTAAATAGTAAACATTTTCAGAGCAAATCGAGTACAATCATACAAAGAAATAAAATAGTGCATTTTTTAAACTTCAAAACTCAATATTGAAACTTTTTAACTTTTTAAGCATAGTATTGAGACTTGGACTTGGCATGCCTTAGAAATTAAACTACTGTAACTTTTAATGTGTATTTCATTGAATATATTTGATTCTCATACATTTGAAATTAGAATAGCTGTTTTGATTTTCATATATATGATTCCTATACATTTGAAATTTGAATATATTGTTTTGATTCTCATACAGAGGTATAGAAGCAAACAAAAAAAAATAAAAAAAAATTACTTTTTAAATTTTAAGCGTCTGGATTCCCAGTCGCAGGATACGGCTAGCCGTCCCTAAAACGTCCCCCAGCTGCCCCAAATGGTAGGGGATGTTTCCTGCCGTTTCAGGCACCTCTGCAAGAATCGGGGATGGGAGGGGAACGTCCCCTCGGCGTTCTGCCGTCCCACAAATGCCTAGGGGACGGGGATGGGGGTTCTGGGGGCATGGGACACATCCGTCCTAGAAGACATTGGAATTGCTACTAGAGAATATGTTAATCAAACCATTTCATTTGACAAATTGTCGAATATTTCAATAAGTATAATGATTTTGTGTCTAGGAGATTTAGGACATCATAAAATGTAATATCCTTAAAGACTGATATCCAAGTTTGACTATTAAATTTCAAAGGGCTAGTATACTTTTGTCTAGTATCACACAGAATGGCTGTACCTTGCTGTTATATAATCCCTCAATATACAAGAATTAAAGTATACTTGAAGGATTCTACTCAGCTTCTAACACGTGAACATTCAATATGCTGATTTAATCCAACAATAAAGAAGGTTGCAACAATAGTCATTCATGAACTCACACCTCATGGGAACAACTGTATGGAAATAATATAGAACCACAACCACCAGCATAAATGGAATACTAAGATTTTGTGCAGAGTTCATTACAACATAAGCTTAGTAAAGAAATAACAAATAGGGCACCTGATAAAAGCGTTGCTGGAATGCTTTAATTGTGTGAATATCGGCTGGAGATACATTATGGAGGTACTCCTCAGCATGCACAGTGACTGAGTGTATGCGGCTGGCAACAAAGGCCAGGAGACACACCCACGCTAAACTTCCCTTCCCTGTCTAAGTTTGAACTGTGTTGGGCTGTGATGTGCTCGAGCGCTACCACACCAGGTTGCAGTTATGAAACAGACCCCGCCCAACACTATGAAGACGGACAACAGTTAGCACCCGACTGGTCTGGTGCTGGTCCCGAACTGCTGGTCGCGCGATGGAGATCACACAATCCCCCACGTCTCTTAACACCTGTTCTGAGGTTGCCGGTGGCAGGGAAAACTTACTCCTTCCCCCGCGTCTGTTGCATGACAGTCCTTCACACCCCGATATTCCTTGGACCTGCGTCTTGCTGTCTCACTATGTGGCGTGAGAATAGTATAGTAAGCATTTAGGGACGGTGCAACTTCATTCAAACATATTACTGATCATTCGTATTTCAGTGCAGATTAGAATCAAAATCGACTGCCCAGGTTGAAGCACGAACTGCCAACTAACACTTCTCCCTTAGTTACCGTGGAGGATTTCTGAGAATGCAAGTGCTAGGATTCGAATTGTATAAAGACCAGCTCAATCTTCCCTGCTGAATAATGTATAAGGAGATGTTAAATCTAAAGTGTGTTGAAGCTGAATATTTGTCTTACCAATGCATTAAATTCGGAATGTGAAATCTGAAGCAATTCCACCATAAATGAGAATGCTGGGGCTACGTCCAGTTTCTCAAATTCCTCAAGGGGCTGCGTCCTCAAGAAATCAGTCACATTTAAGCAACCAGATACAAAATCTTAATTTCATAAATTTTCATTGTACTTTCCCAAGGAAGATCTCCTTCCTTTATCACCTCGAAATGAGAGCCATTACATCCAAATAGGCAATGTGGGATAAAAAAACACTTTCGTCTTTTAG